>NJDC01013955.1:0-17991 GCA_002245475.1 Calephelis virginiensis | reverse complement strand
GTCAGAGTAACAGTATTGGCGCTAAATCAGTAAGCGAGGCATGGAGTGGCTACAGGTGGCCACTGGGGGCGTATATCAGATCCAACTTATTGGTGCTATCAGAGTTCAGAAATCAGAAAACTCAGTTCGCGGTTAATATGGTTAAATCTGTCTCCATTAATCATACACGTAAGTTAACATGTGCAACAACCTCTAAGCATTTAGTTTTCCTATTTGTCATCAAACATGTTTTTATAGTAGGTGACGACATGGTGGAGGTTCTGCGATATCCACATAGTTAATAATTGAAACAAATTCCAACATACCTACACCTTTTTACAAAATCAATAAGACGGTAGTTGAAAATAATACACTGACGCGGCGGGCGCACGATTGGGTAATGAGGCTTGTACCGTTATAACTTTTTCGTTGTTTACCAAAAGCAGTTATAAGATTTATTTTAAACAAAGCCGATTTTGCGTAATTAATTTCTGTGTATAAGTAATATTTCGGGAATCGTTGACGCAAGACCGTAAATGCTTCTTATTACGTATTAAGTATATTTTGAATTGAAAATTATTCTTTGTAGCTATTGCATACCTAGTGTAAAGATATTGATAAAAACTTGATTTATCGAATTGAGCTCAGCAGTTTGTGAACTATGATTGAACATATAAAGATTTTAAAGAAAGACATGTATATTGTATGTAATATTTTAACTACATTGACTAGGAATCCACTCTGACTTTACGTGGGTTACGTATAACAAATATTTCAAATTCTCAGTATATCCTAATTGGGATGGGCTTGCTATGCATAGAAACCTCTCACTTAAATGGCACTGTGCATTAACGAGAGCCGTATTAAAATCTGTTTAGTAGTTTAAACAATTAAAGTAAAGAGGGCGGCTAACGACTAAGTAAGTATACTCTTTAATTTAAAGATAATGCCTAAACATGAAACACAATAACAAAATTGAATTAGGTTCAAATATTGTTGTAAAAGTTTAATCGAGTATTTATTACAATTTTGAGTCTATTATTGCCGAGATGTACGTGACGGAGATCTAGGTACCGGTGAAGGTCATTAGCTTCAACCATTAATTAAAATTAAAAATAATACATAACAGTTTATATAATAATAATACAAATTGTACAGTTTACAAAGCCATTGACAAAATAATATGACAACGGCTTGATCTATTTATATCACGTTTATGTAATCTGGTTTAATAATATAGGTATATGACTAACGATAGCAAATTCAGTAAAAAATTACAGGCTTATGACAAAGGCGACATTTTTTGCTTATTTCAACATATACATAAATTAAGGTGCTTGATGAATGACATCAGCCTACAGTGCAGATTATTATTAAATAAAATATTGTATTTGAGATTATAAATGACTTATTTATTCTCTTAACTCATGCAATAAACAAATATACACATAGGTGTATGTCAAGTTGAAAGGACGCTTATGATTAAACATCCAATTTACAGTTTTCAAAGTTACTTTAAATTTGTTTGTATTTAGAAAGTTTTATGGACATTTTTTTTGAAAGTTTTATTTAACTTTGATTTATTCGAGATATAATAGGATAAACATTTTGTTTTAGCCTTGGATTTATTGTTTATATATGAAGATATCGGTTTATTTTAAATTGGCTTACTGGGTAAAATTTATGACAAAATGGATGATGCTGTTGAAATCCGTTTAAAATTAATTCACAAATCAGTCCAATCATGCTTAAATTCAGCCCAGTGTGCTCTTTCGAAATCAAAAGATTCAGATAGTAGCATTAAAGAAATAGAATTAATTGGTATCAAATTAAAGAGTACTAACTAAACGTTTATATCAGACATACATAATTATTATAAATTAATCAAGCTACCTGATGCTAATCAGATTATAAATTATACTACTAAGCAGAATAATAAAGATAGGGAGAAACAAACTAATGAAAATTTGAGAAGCAAATTACCAAGGAAAGTAGTTATGTAAATTTAACGGGGACGTTCTGAAGTAATATCAATTTTGGGATCAATTTGCATCGAATGTAGACAGTAGAAATATTAGCGATGTTGATAAAATATTGCATCTCCAATCTGTTTTGTTGTTCAACAAAAATTACCATACAGCAGTAGAAAAATTAAAAGAAAGATATGGAAAACCTAGTGCAATTATCGATGCTTACTATACAGCTTTGTATTGAATCAAGAATTCACAATCAAATCAAATCGGTGAAATCAAAAATATTCTCTATACAATTGAAAGACATCTACGGGTATTAAAATCATTGGGTGAATATGTTAATCATAATCATTTGAGAGTAATGTTCTTAGAGAAGATTCCTGAAGACTTAGTCTATGAATAAAAAATGAAAATGGCTGGTCAAGAAGAAAGTATCGATAATATTAGGCAGAACTTGCAATATATCGTATCTGCTAAAAAATCAGCAAGTACAATGAAAGAAGCATCTGATATAACAAACAATATTATACAAAAAGAAAAAATTGGAAAAGACAATTTTAGTACAACTGCATTACAAATTAAATCAGATGAGATTAGAGAAAATAAAGTTAATAAAAATGCAATTTTTAATAAAATTAAAACCAAATTTGCCCGTAATCAATTACATAAAAAATAATATGTTCCTACCATGTTCCTACGATGAGTTGCAAGAGACCTCATGATAGCTTAAACCAGAGTAGGGAGCCACCAAGAAAAAAAACTATTAAATGTATATTTTGCAAACAAGAACATATTAACGATGAATGCCATGTATCCCACTGTACATGAAAGAAAATCTAAATTAGGGAACCGTTGTTATCATTGTTTCAGTGGAGGTCACAAGGCTGACAAATGTCGAGCTAAACGTAAATGTAGACATTGTAACAAATTTGGGAGCCATAATAGAGCATTATGTCCAACAAAAGTACGAAAACTTGACAACCCTATAACAACCGACAATTTGCACATAGCCTCTAATATTAATACTACATTATTACAAACTTGTTTAGTAGATGTCAGTAGTACAGAAGCAGAAAATACATTCTTACCACGTAGAGTTTTACTCGATTGTGGTAGTCAACGCTTGTACGACGTTGTGAGTCTACGTCAAACCATCTTAAATTGACAGTGGTTGAAAGGGTTAATTTATCTATATTCAGTTTCGGTACAGTAATGCCGCGTAAAATAGAGAGTTTTTAGTAAAGTTTAATCTCAATACGAGAATGGGAGTAAAATGAGTATTACTCGTATATGCAAATGTCCCGTACATAATCAAAGGTATATTACCACCAATGTTAAAAAATCCGGCTAAGGTTTGAAATGATAGCAGATTAGCCAACCTTACTTTCGAAGACGACGTTTCCTATGGTAATAAAAAAGACATTTTGATTGGCAATTATTACTTACTATCATTCCTTTCAGTTTTCTGAAAAAAATAACGTTACAAATTATTTGTTTTTAGTTAGTTCCGATTTTGGTTGGTTATGGTCAGGTAAAATTAATTATGTTACAAAAAGTTCAGATCCACTAAGTGTACTTACATATTATGAGTCAAACTCAGCGCACGATAACAAGTTTAACGAACTGGATCTTTGAAATTAAAAGATATTAAGAGGCTTTGGCACCTGGAATCTATAGGCATTAATGACTCTCCTAAATCGGCCTATGATGAAGAAGCCATCAGACAATCTAATGAAACCGTACAGTTTATTGAGAATAGATGTTATGTTAAGTGGCCCTGGACACAATTCCCTCCAAATCTTCCTACTAATTTAGGTTTAGCCTTGGGTTGACTTAATAGTTTATTAAAACGTTTAGATATTCAAGAAATTGAGGCCTATGATCACGTGATACAAGATTACAGAGTGGTGTTATTGAAATTATACCGGATACTTCTAATCTACAATAACACTCCATTCATTACTTGTCTCATCACTGGGCACATAGTAGAGACAAACCTCATAAACTTCGAATAGTTTACGACGCATCGGCCAAAACTGCAGATAATCGCAGCCTTATTGAATGCTTATACCGCGGACCTTTAATGCTCGAAGATTTTACTGGATTATTACCACCATCTGAAAACAAATATTATTAAAATGCATCACATAGCGGAAGATATTTATGTCGATAATTTAGTCACTGAAGTGCAGACTAATTCAGATGCGATCAGCTTATTCAATGATTGTAAGCAGATATTTAGTTGCTTGTCAATGAATATAAGGGAATGGAATTACAATTCAAAAGAGGTACTTAGTCATATACCACAAGAATCAAAGACACAAAGAAATGATCTAGTAAAAATTTTAGGAATAATGTGCGACGTTGAACAAGATAACTTAAGTTTAAAATTAAAGACTAAGACTATTGATTCCAATAATATAAAAACAAAGAGGGATATCTTAAAATATATTACTAGTATATATGACCCTTGTGGTTTCGCAGTTCCAGTTATACTGCCGGCTAAGTTATTTTTTCAAAATTTATTGAAAATTAAAATCAAATGGGATGAAAGACTAAACGACGAACTCATTTCTGAATGGAATGGAATACAAACTAATTTTCTTCATATTAAAAACATTAATCTAAATACATGTTTTTCAAGTGGCTTAAATAAGAATACAGACACATTAATGAATATTGAGTGTGAATTGCATTGTTTCACAGACTCCTCCATAGAAGCATACGCAGCTGTTATATACTTACACAGCTCTTTACAGACTAATAATATTGTCAGTTTTGTTATTGGCAAGAGTAGATTAGTTCCCTTAAAGAGTAAAAGTAATTTACAAATACGAAGACTGGAGTTATTAGGAGTACTCATTGGTTGCAGATTAATAAATTATGTAATGAAGTTTTTAAAAATTAAAATTACTGGTCAATATTTATGGACAGATAGCCAAATAGTCCTGAGTTGGCACAAATCAGAAACTTCCTCCATTTGTTTCCTGCAGAATTTATGAAATTAAACAATAAAATACTACAGTTGAGATACGTACCGACCAAGCTTAATCCAGCAGATATTGCTACCAGACCAGAACGGTTCGACTTTTATAATCAATGGTTAGAAGGTCCAAGTTTCCTGAGCCTAGATCATCAACAATGGCCGACATTTTATAACAGTGACGGCGAAACACAAACCTTTTGGTGGAGGAGGGTCCTTCGGAAGACAATGACCATTTAAAAGAAACAGAGCGAAACAGTGTAAATTCTAAAATTAAACAAATTCTAGAAATACAGTTAAAATATTTTCCTAAAGAAGTTAACGGTTGCGAAACAGATCTATCTAGAAGTTTAAAACTATACAAAGATGAAGATGGGATTATCAGATGTAGGGGCAGATTTAAGTACGCAGAATTGAGTTACGACCAAAAGCTACCTATTTTACTTCCAAAAAATGCATAATTTACTCATATAATAAAGGGTTTACATGAAAACAATTGCCATGTTGGAACTTCACTCACTTTGGCTTTATTGAGGAAGAAATATTGGGTTCCACATGGTCGATCAGTAGTACAAAAGGTTATCAGACAATGTTCACAATGTGTAAAATATGGAGGTGGCCCCTTCAAATTACCAGCAATGCCGGATTTGCCTAAAGAGAGAGTAAATTTGTTTTTACTTTACTGTTTCACGGGAGTTGATTATTTTGGCCCCCTTTTCATTAATAGTGCTACTAGCGAAAAGCGTTGGATATGCCTATTCATATGTTTGACAATTAGAGCTATACATCTGGAGGTAGTAAGAGACTTATCGGCTGAAGAATTTTTATTGGCCATAAGGAGATTTGTTGCAGTAAGAGGTTTGCCTTCTCTTTTTATGTCAGATAATGCCACGCAATTTAAACTTACATCAGAAGTTATTATTTCAGATTATTGTATTAAAAATAATGTGCGTCGAAAATTTATACCGGAATTAGCCCCATGGTTTGGTGGATTTTACGAGCGCGATTTTACGATGATAAACACTTTCTCAACCAGGAACAATTATGCAAAATAGTAAAAGAAATTGAAGGTGTTATTAATACAATACCTCTGACAGTAGTAGGTAGTGAAATTGAACACACTTTGACACCAGCAGACTTTTTACGAGTTGGGGGAGCTTTAACGACTCACATATCAAACCAAGAATTCTTAGAGCCTGCAACAATAACCAAATCTAACCTTATTGAGGGGTGGAAACGCAGTCAGGTAATCCTTCAAGAATTCACCAAAATGTTCCAAAATCAGAATTTAACAAGTTTAAGGGAGCGGAAAGATAAACATCGTCAACCAAGGACCACGGTAAACAGGGCCCCAAATTTAGATGAGTTAGTACAAATTAAAGCAGACAATAATAGAGGATACTGGAAGGTGGGTAAGATTAGCGAACTACTGAAAGGATCGGACGCACAAATTAGAGTTGCTAAAGTCAAAATACCATCAGGCGAAGTGTATACTCGATCGATCGGCCACTTATACCCATTAGAAATGGACGATCAGCTAAACGAAACAGCCGACTTACAAATCAAAAACCAGCAAACACCCACTCTTAGTCCAACCGATAAACCGAATACGCCAAATAGTAGTACTGATAAGGATAGTCCAGAGCAGTCTCATAAGCGACCAAACCGATTTTCGGCTATAAAAGCTAGAGAACTTGTCAAGCAGTGGACGTCACAGTTGCTATCACTACATTAACTATTTATATCGAACTATTTATATTGTATCACATATATTTCATGATTAAATAATAAGAGTAAACATGGAGATTTTTTTTGGCCCTTGGTGGGAGTGTCGCGAAAGCGAAATTAGATTTCAGTTGTCAAACTCATTTGACATTATAATTTGCTGGCGGGTAATTCAATGTGACAAGCATACCGCTGTCACGACTAGAGCTCTCAGTTTTATTACGAGCCAGGGCACCGAGCAGAGCGGAAGCAGCAGCGCAGTCTGGTGAGTGTTTGTAATTTGTCTACTTACATTGCCAGATTTAACCATAAGTCAGATGTAATCAGTTCTTACACTGAAATAGTAGACATAATTCAGTTTATTAGATTGGTGTGTTAGACCAGCGTAATACACCATTGCACCAGAACGGTGTAATCAGTATATCAGACCAGTGTACCAGACCAGGGCACACTTTCAGAGTAACAGTACTGGAGCTAAATCAGTAAGCGAGGCATGGAGTGGCTACAGGTGGCCACTGGGGGGCGTATGCTCCAATATCAGATCCAACTTATTGGTGCTATCAGAGTTCAGAAATTAGAAAACTCAGTTCGCGGTTAATATGGTTAAATCTGTCTCCATTAATCATACACGTAAGTTAACATGTGGAACAACCTCTAAGCATTTAGTTTTCCTATTCGTCATCAAACATGTTTTTATAGTAGGTGACGCCAGGCTTTGATACGCTGATGCTAGTATTATGGACCTGTGTCCGGTGATACCTACCTGACATACTGACACCTCTAGGATCTCCAGCTGCGAATGATCTAGAGGGGCTATCTGTAGGGACTTGCCGCCGCCTAGATTGCGCTCTTATGTAGACCATACACCCCAATATCAATTATTCGTAATCGCTTCACGAATCGATTATATAATTCTGTGCGACACGATTGCTGTTAAAAATTCGTAATAATAGGGAATTCGACATATTTATTTGTTCGTCCAACAATGTTCTGGACAAATTATTATGTTTTATCATTTTTAAGTGTTCTAAAATATTAATTAAGTCTAATTATCTTCACGCCCATATCCCCGAAGAGGTAGGCAGAGGTACAACCAAGACAACCCAACCAACCAAGAAACCAACAACGACTAGCCGAAGACACTAAGTCCCACAATGTGATAGGTGGCAAGCCTATCGCCAACCGGGCACATTTCCATTCCCAACCAACATTTTTGTTTATTAGAAAATTGGAAAAATCCAATTTTCTTTGTGTTGGCCGACCCGGGATTCGAACCCGGGACCTCATGCAGTCAAGTCCAACACCCGGACCGCCAGACCACAGAGGCGATCAATTCTCTTTTTACATGTATGAATTATTTCGAAGGTCACTCGTCAAATTGTGACCAGCTTCCAAAAGATGTTTTGCGAAACGGGATTTATCGAAATGTTTATTTCTGAACGCCGCTATGTGTTCTTTGTAAAGTGTTTGAATACTTCGACCTGTTTGACCTATGTATGTTTCGCTACATTCAGAACACTGAAGATTACGAATATAAATTCCTGACTTATCTTTATTGTCTAATTTGTCCTTATCATTACAATTTTTTCTTAAAGTGTTACGTGTTCGAAAAGCAACGCGTATATTATAATTAGACTTTAGGAAATCTTTTCTGAAATTTGTCCCTCATAAGTGAAACTAGATTTGTACCTAACCACTTGATGAAAGAAATGAACAAGATGAAAGAGTGGCAATAGCAGCTATACAATACGAATCTGGTTGGATATAGGTATCCGACGAGACTAAACTTGACACTGCATCGCAAATCTGCATATCGGTCTGTTTTCATTCGAGAGTCGTAAAAACTGGCGTATTTATATGTAAAGAGCTATGAATATGTGGGAAACTAGACAGATCTGCAAAGATTATAGAATTTGGCACTCGATACTTTCTGCCTTGTTAGGGGCTTGGCGTGATGTAAGGTATATGTGCGTATGTGAGCTTTAATGCTAAGGGACTTGTTGAAGATTGACGTCAGTTTTTGTCATTGGAACCGTTACAATGACTAGACGGCAGTAAGTGGGTGGTAGAGTATTGCGGCAACTTGCCTTTGGTGGTTTGATAGCACTGCCTTATCCATAAAATTGTCATATTTCGGTATCGGAAACTACTTTTATCCTAGGATAACCAATAACAATTTAAATAACGCTAGCATCCTAGCCTAAAGTTGACAACTCACCTTTACATCTTTAATGTCTATAAAGTATATCAGGAGTCCGTTCGCCTCGAATTGCATAAAAATAAAGAAAAATTTTGCCGACAGAACCTTTTGCGTTGTCTTTGCCTGTAGCTGGAAAAATGTAGAAGCTTATAACAAGCGCTAAAATTAAAGTATCATTCATTTAATTTCAATTAAAGTATCATTCATATTTTTTTGTTAGTACCTATTAATAATCTATTACAAAATATTCAAGGAAACTATTACAGTAGAGCTGATCACTAGTACACTATCAAAAACTAGTTTTTTTTTTAAAAATAATACTTACTTTCGAAATAATATTAATTTAAATGTTGTATTTTTGTGGTATTTTTTTCATAATTTAGCAATTGTTTTCAAAAAGTAGAAAATAGAATATTTTAAATAAAACATTTTTGTTGTTTTATTAATTAATTAATTGTTTGATTCGCAACATTGTCTAAATTTTAATAATGCGTCTCGTTAACAATACTTTCGAGTAGTGAAGTTTCCGTGAAACTTATGATAGTGAAGTTAAAAATAAATTATATTTCTGTATCTTCTAATTGTTAGCAATTTGAATACTTGTAATGTTCTTAAATCTGGAAAACTATAGTCATTAAGTCAAATGTTCTACATCCCTGAGGTTAATCCAAAATATGTGGGAATCCGAGTTTCACAACATGTTTATGTATAATTTATAGTTACTGTATGGTTGCATTATTTAAGTTTCCAACAGAGCGTGCTCAAGGCTTGATAATTTATATTTTAATCTCTGTTAATGAGATTTGCACGTTTAAATGTTTATGTATCGTGAGTCTCTCGTGTATAACAAAAAAGAGTATTTAAAGTGCAAATGGATACAACCTATACCAAAGTTTTCATTTGTAATTTGCATTGATGGTATTTTCAACCCCTATGTTTTGAAACATCCTGTTTTGAAGAATCTTTTTAGAACTTGTTACAACTTCGGACCTAAATATGTAGTTATATATAAATAATCTAAAAGAACATGACCTAGCAAATGTGTATCTAAGTGTATCCGTCGTAATTAAGTATATTGTAACTCATAGAACAAATTAAATGTTGCTATTCTCAAAGGGCCATTACTAATATTATTATGTATGTTATGGCACTAATAACGAAAAGTTTTCCGCCACGCCTGCTGTCCGTATCCTGCCGGTCTCAGATATGATCAAAATTTAATTTTTTTGCTAAATGTGGGTACATAACTTCTATAATGTTTTTTACACAAATGCGCGACGCAATGCAGGGTGATGTGTTTACAAGTTTATGTATGTATGGTCATTCAAGGATCATACTCTATACATTAAACGACTGTATTGGTTTCATAAATCATGACAAAGCCAAGATGTTAGGAGATATTGACACTGGTGGCCACCGGACGGTATGTCGTTAGATGTAAAAATATTAGAATGACAGTGTCGAACTGTATTGTACCTGTGTTGTTAAATAGCTATTTTAAATCGTTTTTATATGACTTTAGTTAGTTATTGAGTTAAAATAACTGTTTAGGATTTATAACGAACTAGTTGTAGCCCACGACTTCGGACAAACGTTGTATCGTTGTAAAAAGTGCCTTGTTGTCAGTGATGAGAACATACTATTTTCCTACAGCAGAAGTTACAAAACATTTTGTGACATTTTATTGAATCCGGCGCCACTTTGCGTATGAGTTCTTCCATACCAGATGCAGAATAAGCCTGTATTTTGATATTCCTGCTAATCCGTTTCTGAGGATTTAGCAAAGTAAAGACTTATTCTACATACATACATACCTTCACGCCAAGTCCCACACGGGGTAGGCAGAGAGTATCGAGTGCCAGACCTCACGATCCTGACAAACCTGTCTGGCTTCCTTTACGTTCATTACCCTTTTCATTCGAAAACGCCGGTTTTGGAGTATCTTGACACGACCCTCTCGTAATATCCAATTGATATAATCGTTGAATGTCAACCTTGATCTCCCGGGGTAGGGGTTCGCATTGTATATCTGCTTTGTCAATCTTTCATCTGTTATTCTTTTCACATGACCGAACCAGCGGAGCACGCCCTTTCACATTTTAACACCAACACTTTCTTTCAATCCCACTCTTTCTCGGATCTCACTGTTACGACTTATTCAACATCTCTCAAAATATTTTGTAAATCTGTTTAGCATTTTTTGCTTCGAAAAGCTTTTGGGTCCTGCGTCCTAAACAATACATGGCATAAAATTGATTTAAAAATATTTCATTTAAAGATTTAATATTATTACTTTTTTATAACGTAAAATTCACTGTACTGGTCCGGGTCCTCTGATTAGAACAGAACATCTGTCTCTGTGCCAGAAAGCTCGTAAGTGGCAAGCACAAGTTTAATGAGTCGTAACCAACAGGACCACTAGAGGTGGTTTGTGATGTGTAGCAACGTGCCCGGGTGCTACTGCTTAACCTATCCCTGCAACAATAATAAATCTATCATTTCGCTGGTCCAGAATGTAAGCTAGCCGGTAGAGTTGCACAATAGGCCTAACGACCCGGCCGCCGATCACACCGAGGCCGGCCGAGGCCGACTAATATATATTCTATTATATGTATGTTCTCTTATAGGTAAAATATCTAAGGTGTCTACAGATCGTGGTTGTCTTTAACCATAGGAGAGCGATTGTACGGTTAATCGACTACAGTTTTTTTTAAAAAAGAAGAGGAGTATCGTTCGCGCCGTATTTTTCATACACATTGAATTCCCTAAAGCCGGTCTTTAACGTCGGTTCAAAGTATCGTTGAAAGGTTATCTTATCTCTCTGGAGTCATATTTTGCTGCTCACAAAGGGAAATCGACATGAATGTGATAAAAACCATTGAGGCTTTTTACAATTCCGTGGTCAGTGTGTGGAACGGGTCAGCTAGAAAGTTCGAAAGTTCGTGGATTATACAAGGTTTTACTTTAGTGGTTTATTAAACGAAAACAATAAGTTAATCGAAAAGGTTTTATTGTTATACATAAAAATGAATCGCTATTTTTTATTGATCTGTCATTCTTTTTTGTTGAGTTAATTATTGTTAGGAAAAGATTCTTTTGAAAACATTGTAAGTTTATATTAATTCAATATTCATAGCTAAGACAGAACAATGTCTGTCGGGTCGCAACTTCCAATATGTGAGTAAACTATTTTAAAATAAAATGCATTAAACTGTATTTTTTCATATTTAATGTGCATTAATTGTACATAAAAGGTATTACAGTATTATCATATATTTCCAAACAAATTTGCCAACACGTGACGTTTAAATTTAAAATTAGGTATATAGTTCAAAGCACAATTTTATAAACATTATTAACAGTGAATTCCAATTGTGTAACAGTAAATACGTTTTTATATAATATTATTTATATTAAATATACCTACAAATTAATAATTAAATAATGTTGCCACTTCAAGAAACGTATGCTAATGCCTACCAGCTATAACGGTTATATTATCGTGGAGATAGAGTTGTTTTTCATTTCAATTATGCTGCTAAGTACCTATATGTTTATTTTATTTATTTTGTACTAACTTAAATGTTGGCAATACTTAAAACTCAAACCTTGCAAAAGTATACTAAAAAGATATTTTTGATGGACCTACTTACATATATAGAACTCATTCATGTTACCCCGTGTTGGTCCCAGTTCCTTTGTACAATAGACCATCTGCCTTTCTGCCAGGCAGCTCGTAAAATGCGAGCGTAGTCTTACTATCACTAACACCGTGACAAATGACTAGGTGGTAGAGTTTTGCAGCGACTCGCCCGAATTGGTATTTATTTGTTTATTTCTTTTTTTTTCGAAGTAAGTATTTAATATCTTTTACAACAAAGGTGTCATTTTTTCTAAAAGTAATCGTTAAACAATTCCTATACATAACATATTATTGAATATTATTTAGACTAATTACATCTTGCACATATAATATGCATACATTATAAAAACATAACATGATTTTCGATGAAAAGTTTTTCATATTATAACAAAATATTTTCAAAATTAAAATAAAACGTAACTATTTTGTTGCAAAACAATAAAAAAATCAAATTCACCTACTATTTTAACAGATACTAAAACTGACGATTAAAGTATATAATACAAGTTTAATAATCACTTTAAATTAAACTTGCCAGGCAGCTCGTAAAAGGCGAGCATGGGCTCACCGTCACTAACGCCGTGACATCTGATTAGGTGGTAGAGTTTAGCAGCGACTCGCCCGGATTGGTACCACCGCCTCACCTATTCCTGCCGCCATAACGTCATGACTTGTTTCGGTTCGAAGGGTAAGGTAGCCGGTAAACTTGCTTTTGATTGAGGCCTGGATGTCAGGCCTCAATCAAAAGCAAGTTTCCCTGCCTCAGGTTGGCAACGCACCATTACCACCTTTGGTGTCTCTAGGCGGCGTGAATTTTTTAACATCAGGAAATCCGTCTGCTTGTTTGCCTTCCAATATAATAAAAAAAATAATACATTTAAAAAAAAACCTTAAACTCGCAATCTATACAAAATGAAAATAGTTATGAAACATAAGAAATTTACATTATATTCACTAATTTAAAAGAATTTAAAAGAATAGTTAGCTTCACTTAAGAATGTCAATAATTTAATTACTTTTTAAAAATATGTAATAAATTCAAAAGCAATAGAAAGAAAATTGATTTTGAAAAGAATTATAAAATTAAATCGAAAATCAATATCATTATTGCATTTAAAATATTACACGCAATTTTTTCCCACATGCCAATGTCAAAGGTGAAATATGACTACCACATGTTTACATAACAATAGATTTCCATTAAACAAAATCTTTTCATTTAATCATATAATATAAAACAAGCGTGTCAAAAAAATAAATAAAACTAAGCAGTTAATTAAGAGTCACATTATCCACTAGCATCATAAAAATATTGTACCTATTTCTTCTTAAACTACCTAGATAACAATATGTAAAATTTTTTAAAATGTCAATAACATATATTAATATCCTCAAACATTGCACTAGATTTAAAACATAAAATATGATAAATTGATAGAAGTCGTGTTATCTATAAAAATGCTAATAATATGTTCATTATATAATTGGTACATAACTGTATTAATATCACATCAGTCTTAACTCTTAACATTGTGTATTAAGGTTTTAATAAACTATAATACTATATGCTAAGCGAGTTGCGACAAATCACATGTGTACTCGTATTTTAAGCTTATAATTTAGCAACAGAAATTTTATTCTTTATGGTAACGTGGCACAAATTTGATATAAACCGTTTTTTACAAACTTATTTATATCGTAAAAAATATCTCTGTGGTTTGTTACATTATGTAAAAAAGTATTTATATAGTAAATATTTTTATTACAAGTATATTCAGATGAGCATGATAAGGCGATTAAAACTATTTTATTTGATTTATCTTTGAGACTTTTTTAAAAGACTGTTACCAAACAGTAAAACTATAATTTTCTCACTGTCGATTTGAGTATTTTTAATTTTCTGTATTATATTTAAAAAGGTAGAATATGGAAAGCAGTTGTTTATCAGTAGTATATTAGTATATATACTTAATTGAGAACCAATACCAATACAAATAGAGTCAGAAAATAATAGAACTTGTTTTTTTGGTAATATACGAGTACATTGATTAATATTAGTTCCGACATCCAAATTTGCATAACAATTTTCTAGCAAAGTCAAATTGTGATAAAGATTTAAATCTGAATTTAAATTTGTAACATTTATACATTGACTGCCTCGTTGGCTTGGCTAGCGTAAACCGATCAACCGCGAGACCTGGATTCGATTCTCGACGGGGGCAGGCATTTTTACGATGAACATTTAGATGTCTTCATTTCCGGGTCTGGGTGTTATTAAATTTGTTCTGGTATCTATTTAAGAATTTCTATGTATTAGAATCGTTGGTTAACAACCATAACACAAACACAAATGGGGTTAGATTCAATTTGTGAAACTTGTCCTATAGGGATTTGCGCGTAAAATTTAACATGTTCGAGGCCAGCAGGGCACAAAACTTTTGGCGACCCCTTCCACGCTCGTTGTGGATTTCTGCAATATTAGGGGAATACAATCTAACTTGAATGCAGTCCACTTTCACCTGGAGACGGCGAAGCCAGCCTTGCTCTTTTTGACTGAGACGCAAATATCTTCTCCGGCTGACACATCGTACCTTTCCTACCCGGGGTATAAACTCGAATACCTCGGGCTGGCGTGTCCGCTTTCATCAGAGAGGATATTTCTTTGCGGCGCCTCGGCAATCTTGAAGGCAAAGACCTGTCTATGCTTTGGCTGCGCATTGACTGCTACGCGCATTGAACACCTGCGTGTCTACGCGTGCCTGTACAGGTCACATAGCGGCAATGCTGAGACAGACCAGCTCGTTGAGCATATGCAAATGGCTTCCGATTTTGTATCTGAGTAGATCCCATCCGCGGAGATCGTGATTCTTGGTGATTTTAACGCTCACCAAGCTGATCGGATTGGTTCACGTTCCACCGATCATGCGGGAAGATCTGTTCACGACTTTGCCCTGACCTATGATCTCACGCAATTGGTGACTTTGCCTACGCGAATTCCAGATGTGGGGGATCATACGCCTTCACTGTTAGATCTTCTGCTGACCTCTCACTCAGAGAACTATAAAGTCTCTGTCGTTGCCCCTCTTGGATCTTCTGACCACTGCTTAGTCCGGAGTGCAGTGTCCATTCCACCCTGTGTGCAGCTATCACCATCGGGCCGACGTCGAGTGTGGCATTGTAGGTCAGCAGATTGGAACGGGATGCGATCTTTTTTTGCGTCTTACCCATGGAAGCAGATTTGCTTCTCACTGGATGATCCAGACATCGTTGCTGATGCTGTCACTGATATGGTGCTGCAGGGTATGGAACTTTATATTCCGTTCTCTTCAGTGCCTGTTGGTGGCAAATCCCAGCCTTGGCTTAGTCGTCCCTGTAAGATGGCACATAGCCATAAGCGGAAATGCTACCAGGCCTGGGCTACGGCAGCGAAGTCTTGCGACGAAAACACCAGTTCAACCAATTAAAAAGGAGTATAATTCTGCCTCTAGGTCTTTCAAAAGAGCGGTTGCTAGGGTAAAGTCCGAGCACATTGGCAGAATTGGCGAGAAATTGGCCCGCTTATTGGAACAAGAGCGTTTTGGTTTCTCGCCAAGGCTGTCCAAGGAAATTTCGCGAAGCAGATTACTATCTTTACACCGGAGTGATGCCTTGCTGGCCCATGATGCGAAAGAGAAAGCCGAACTTCTAGGCTCCCTCTTTGCTTCCAACACGACTTTAGATGACCATGGAAACACGCCATTGACCGGTGTGAAGTGTCTATGCCAGAAATAAAGTTTCTGCAGAGTTCATTGCCTAGAGCACTTATTTCATTGGACGTCAACAACTCGAGTGGGTCCCATGGTATCCCTCCGATTGTTCTCGAAGAGTGTGCTCCTGAGTTGGCACCGGTTTTAAAGCGACTCTTAAGGTTTTCTTATTCATCTGTCATTGTACCGAATTCATGGAAGACCGCTTTAGTACACCCGATCCCTAAAAAAGGTAACCGCTCGGATCCGTCCAATTGCCGACCTATAGCTATAACTTCCTTGTTTTCCAAAGTTATAGAATCCATAACAAACTGCCATCTCTCCAAGGAATCTAGAGGAGCACCAGCTGTTAAACGATCGTCAGTACGATTTCCGTTGCAAATTTGGATGTCGGAACTAATATTAATCAATGTACTCGTATATTACCAAAAAAACAAGTTCTATTATTTTCTGACTCTATTTGTATTGGTATTGGTTCCCAATTAAGTATATATACTAATATACTACTGATAAACAACTGCTTTCCATATTCTACCTTTTTAAATATACTAGTTTTTTGACGGGGCGTAGCATTAAGGTCGTTGTCGACGGTGTGTGCTCGGAGTCCAAACCTGTCAATGCTGGTGTTCCCTAAGGCTGTGTGATTTCTCCTACTTTGTTTCTTCTGCATGTCAATGACATGTTGCAAATTGGTGACACTCATTGCTATGCAGACGGCACTACTGGGGAAGCCTTATACTTTGGCCGACATAATATATCGCGGGAACATGTCATCGAGAGCCGGAACCAACTTGTGCGCGTTTTCCGCTAAAAAGACTCCCTTTGTCAGCGAGACCCTCAATTTGAGAGCGTTTCCCTCTCTGCCACAGCCTGCACTGGTATACTCGGTGTTGACATTTCGAGTAATGTTCAATTTCGTGGTCATTTGGAGGAGAAGGCTAAAAAAGCCTCTAAAAAACTTTGTGTGCTCAGTAAAGCGAGACAGTATTTCAAGCCGACCCATCGCTTACAACTATATAAAGTGCAAATTCGGCCTCATATGGAGGACTGTTCCCAACTCTAGGCAGGGGCTCCACAGTACCAGCTCCTTCCGTTTGACCGCATTCAACGTAGAATTGTCAATAACCGAGCAATTACCAATCGGCTTGATTCCTTAGCGTTGCGTAGAGATGTTGGGTCACTCAGTATTCTCTACCGCATCTATCATGGGGAAAGCTGAGGAGTTGTTTGGTTTAATTCCAGCCGCTGATTTCCACCTTTGGACATCGCGTCAGAGCTTAAAGTATCATGCCCATCATCTCGATGCGTGGCGATCTACAACTGTGCGATTCCGAAGACATTATTTTACCCCCTATAACACCTTTGTGGAATCAGTTACCAAGGGTGGTATTTTCAAACGATTATGACTTAGGAACCTTCAAGAAAAGAGCGTACTCATTCCTTAAAGGTCGGCAACGCATCTGTGATACTCCTGGTGTTGCGAATGTCCGTGGGCGGAGGTGATCACTTTCCGTCAGGTGACCCACTTGCTCGTTTGCCTCCTCTTCTATAAAAAAAAAACACGGAACTTCAGTACTTAAAAATTTAATAGTTTTTCGTTATAAAAACACGGAGCGATCAAGTCACTTGAAACTAAAATATGATCCTGGATCTCATTTTGCACGTTACTGAATTTTCTTGATATACATTTTTAAGATTATTTTGCAACGTTTCTATCCTACACTATAAGGTACACATTTCGT
>NJDC01013948.1:15350-27545 GCA_002245475.1 Calephelis virginiensis | reverse complement strand
ACCCAGACCCGGAAACGTAGACATCTAAATGTTCATCACACAAATGTCTGCCCCGTCGGGAATCGAACCCGAGCCTCGTGCTTGGTCGGTTAGGCGTGTACGCTAGCCACTTGACCAAAGAGGCAGTCAAAAATAAAATTAAATAAAAAAATATGCATAAATATTTATTACGTGTTTATTATTTTGAGTTACGTATTGTCTGATGAGTACCTAATATGTCACTCTTGAAATAAAATCTTTAAATATTTAAAAGAAACTCATGTTAGTAACACTGTTAATAACTCAAACACAGTTAAACTGATTTGGCTGAAAACTGATGGCGAGGTGGCTTCGAATCAGGAGACGGACATAGGATACTTTTTTTATCCGGTTCGCCTAAAGGAAATTAGGGAAGACATTTTAATGTTTCCCATACAAACTAAACGTGTGGAATGGACCAATGACAATGGACAATGGCCAAAAGACCTAGTTTATAACTTAGAAACCTTCAAGACAAAAGCGTACTCATTCCTTAAAGGTTAGCAACGCTTCTGTGATACTCCTGGTGTTGCGGATATCCATGGGCGGCGGTGATCACTTTACACCCACTTGCTCGTTTGCCTACTCTTGTATAAAAAAAATGATATCTAATTAACATCAAAATCGATAAAAGAATTCAATTCTTACGAGTTCTTGTTCTTCCATAGCCTGCAGTAACAACCGTTCTGCCAACGAGGCTATCGCTTGCGTATGCATAAGGGAGAATAGCTGGCTTGATGGAATCTACAAAATGGTATGTGGTTAAGCTTAAGATTAAAATGTTGTAGCGATTTTAATAAAATGAAAAATATACATATGTTAATTTTAAAAAATGCATGCTAAAAAACACTTTCGCTTTTTAAGTGGGAATTCCTTATCCTCTTATCCGATAGTAATATTGTGAAATATTCATCCACACCCATTTCCGCTTGATCGGACTGGAGGATAAGATAGTCGGTTTACTTATGACAGCCTAGGCTAGTCACAGAATAGCCGACTACGATTAACGCCAAATTTAAGATACGTACTGCTTTTTAAAGATGTTATATGAATAATAAGCTTATATATCTTATTTTATTTCGACATACCCGTAGCCTCTTGGTCTAACGGTCCGGCGTCGGACTTGACTTCTTTAGTTTCCAGGTTTGTTCCCCAGATCCGCCAACATAAAAATGGATAATGTATATTTTCAATTTTCTTACAAAGACAACGTTACCCGGGATCGAAAATGTGCCCAGTTGGCGATAGCCTTGACACCTAGCACCTTGTGGGACTTACTATCTTGTGCTTTTTCCTGCATCTTTGGGATATGGGCGTGAAAATAACTACTACCACCGATGGAAGAGGACAAAAGTAAAAATAAACACTCTTATTTTATTAGGGAATATATTGATTTTTGCCTCTTTTTGGTTTGACAGATTATACTTTATGTATTGGCTCGTAATTGTTTCTGAATTTTAAATTCTGAAGTTGATATATAAGAGGCATAACAAAGAGTATCTCTACGCCCGTATCGCCCAAGATATAGACAGCGCCAGAACCAGCGCACCCACAATTAAGACTAGGCAAAGTCAAGCAAGCCTATCACCAACCGGGCAACGTTGCTTTTGTAAAAAAATTGAAAAACATATTTTACATTCGTTGACCGACCCAGAGAATGAACTTAGGATGAGTCAAGTCCAACACTACTAAGACCGCGGCGGTATTCAGAAAGTTCAAATGACATTAAACCAACATTGAGTTACAATTTTGAATCGACTTCTAGTTTCGACTTCTAGACTTTTTTTTGTGACTAATATAGTTGGTACATCTAAATTTTCATAACTTATTACAAACAGGAAAACTTTTAGCTCAGTATAACGACTCAATCTGTACTTTGTTATAAATTCCAACCGTACTTATTGTGAATGTAAAAATTAGTGTGTCTAATACAACCTCACGAAATGTTTGAAGATGCTTAGAGGTCCGAGAGCAGACATGGTATGATTAATTAAAAAAAAAAACGACGAGTTGCACTCCTGGATTGCCCGCAGAAGTGAAACTCGAATATTAACGTTGTGCATTTTTGATATTTCGGAATGGTTAGGTTAGGTGGAGAAATTTTGAACGAATTGATTTAATTATCTGTAGGAAAGTACTAGCATTTATTTGGTAGACTACAATATTAATTTATTGTTCTATCGTACACAAACATGACAACACGAACATTCGCGCAAGCGCCCTGCGCCCTCTAAACGAAACAGCAGGCGCTGGCATATATTTTCGCCGCGCCGTAGAAAGTACTTCCTCACCTACGCCGCGCCGGCTATTTATTCTTCATCCGCCTTACGAATTTTCGATCAGTTCAGGTGTCCTGACGCAAGTTTAGGAGTTTTTACCCATTCCAAAAAAAGTGCGTAACGCCGTAAAAGAAGTTTTAACTTTAAAAAAAAACCTTTGCTATCAGCAAAAGAAGTTAGCACGGATAATTAATCACTCATTTGTAATCTACATGCACTTAAATAAACGATATGCCGAAATGTATACTCGCGCATAGCTTTCAAACGTCTCGGCTATTTTTTCTTTAAAATTATTTATGTCCAAAGTCCAAGAAAACTCTAAAAGTTAAGAAATGTGAAAAAACTGCAAGGGAGCTGGATAAAACAACTTTTGAATTTTTCCCATACAAACTGAATGAGTAGAACAAAGTTTGTCAGGATAGCTAACAAAGAATAAAATTCTTAAAATATGGAAAAAAAACTAACTTAAACAGTAAAACAGTTATTATCTGTCAATGTAGATTTCAAATAAGGTCTGCCGTGTACTAAAGTTCGAAACAATTCCATTCATACGGAAAAATCATTACACAAATGAAAAAACACATCTATGAAACCACACATCAGTAATCTGATGCCAATCTGATGAACGTGATGCCAAAACATTGGAGCCTTTTTTACGAAAACTGCGTGGACGCAAAAGCATACAATTTGGCGCACTTATAGTTTATGTGTAGAAGTGCAGAACGCTAATATTTTTCAATAATAATGCTTATAAAGTATATTAAATCCATAAATAAAACATTACCCACACTACCATGCATTTAAACACAAACAATTATATATTGATAATAACGATAAAAGATCACTACACAGATAGCGCACTAAAAAGTTTGGAAACAAAGTAGTTGGTCTTGAAAAATGAAGATAGCGTTCTAATCATCAAGATATTAAAATTTAATACAGTTGAATTTCGACCAACGGGCGACCACTAGTTTGAGTAAATTTGTACAGGCGTAATTTTGTTTCGTTTTTCCGAATGTTGTTAAATATCGAACATGATATATATAAATACACAGAAAATTTTGTTGCGTTTGTTAATCAATCAGGTTTGTCCAACTAAGAGTTAACTAACTTAACTTAACTAACTTAACTATAAATGCCGTCGTTTAAACGACCGGAAATCCTAGTAGTCATGTTTGCACTATAAACAATAGTACCAGTATAAGCAAATGGAGCTGTCAAAAAAATAAGGGCAACGTCATTGCGCAAAGTATCAAGCTTGAACTCCGGATGAGGCAATACTTTAGAAGTGTCTTCCCTCGTGCCTCCAGTAAACAGAAACTCTGAGGCAAGAACCACTGTCAATTTCTTGGCCTGGTACTTTTCAGACTTCCAGCAGTGGGCAGCAGTTACCAGTTGATACGAAGTGATGAGGGTGGATCCACAAACAGATGGTTCAGGTTTATTCACAATTTCAATAATCAAGCCACCCTGAAAATTTTAAAATTTTATTTAAACTACTAACCTAATCGCCTCTGTGGTCTAGCGGTCCGGCGTCGGACTTGATTTCTGAGGTCTCTTTATTAGAGTCAATTATTATAACAAGAGTAATCGCATAACAAACTTTCTCAAGAACAGAAGTACGTACCGACGATCTCCTCCATTTTAGTTATAGAATAAAGTAATACATCAATAAACTTACGTTTTGATCTGGGTCCTCTGTGTAGAAATATCATCTGCCTCTTATACCAGGCAGCTCGTAAGAGGCGAGCATGAGTCAAATGGGTTATTGCCATTAAGTCCACTTGTGATCGAGTGCTGTGCAGCATTTGCCCGGATAGGGATTCACCGTCTTACCTATACCTGCTGCCTGTCGGTCCGGAGGGTAGGGCTGCCGGTAAACTTGTACAATAGGTCCCACAGGACATCTCGGTTACAGAACAGGACGCACCGATAACCACGGTTACTCTTACCACCAGGAGAGTTGTTCGCTTGTTTGCTATCTAATAATCTTAAAAAGAAACTTGATTAAGAACAATTTGTATAATTTAAAATAACTAATAAGCACCCGATTCTCCTGGCAATAAGATTCCAACTATGGCCTATAGGCACGATAAACGTTAAAGGTGGATCGTCGTGTGGTAGGGGTATCCAACAAATATGCAAGTTTACCGGCTGTCATAGTTACTCTCAAGACCGGAATATGACAATACAGACTGGATTTAAGTACGAGGGACATGTTAGGTACTGTTAATACTCAAATGTACTAAATATACAATTTTGAGCCTAAATGTCTAAAAAATATAATATGATCTTCACTTTTAACTTTATCGCTCGCTTTCCGCTGTCTATCCCTATGTACGCTTGGAACTTTAAAACTAAGAAACGGATTTTGATGCAGTTTTTTTAATTGATAGAGTGATTTAACAGATGAGTTTATATCTATAATAACATAGAAGTTTGTCTACCCGTATGGAGCTGGGGTGGGCTGCGAGTTATCTTTTAAAATACTGTAATAATACACACCTTTTCGACGTTGAATAAAAGGAAAAAAATATAGACGGTTAGAAGAAAGTAGGCAAGAACTAATCAATGACAAAATAAGATACATTGTAGTAATATAATTATTGAATATATTTCTAGCAAGGATAAAGACTCAAGATTAGGTCCATTAAGTTTTTTTCAATACAGTCAAAAAAACGAAATATTAGAAGAGAAAACTTGTCATGAAAACATCAATAATACTCGTATGTATATTAATTTCGATTTCGTCTTTCCTGTCAAAAATCATGGTGTAAAGCGACAGAAATAAATTACCTGCCTCGTTTTTTGCCGAAATAATCGTCATGAGACGATCGCGTATTTACTTACTCGCGTATATACTTTGTGCTCGCGTATTTTTTTAATAATAATAATATCTTTATTGTACTTACACAAAGCGTTAACACTAAACACAAACATAAAGATAATACAGTACAATGTACGAGCTTATCTCCAGCAACACAGATTTCTACCAGCTGATTTATTTATGATATTGGAAGGCAAACAAGCAGACGGATTTCCTGATGGAAAGAAATTTACGCCGCCTAGAGACACCAAAGGTGATAATAGTGCGTTGTCAACCTGAAGCCGGGATGTTATGCCTCCAGCAAACGTAAGTTTACCGGCTACCTTACCCTCCGAACCGGAATACGTCAACGGCAAGCGCTGACTCTATGGCGGCAGGAATAGGTAAGGCGGTGGTAACAATCCGGGCAAGTTGCTTCGAAACTTTTCCACCTAGTAAGAAGTTGTGTAAGTGACGGTAAGCCTATTCTCGCCTTTTACGAGCTGCCTGGCACAGGGAAGCAGATGGTTTATTCTGCGAAGGAGCTCGGACCTACACGGGGTGCTTTTGTTTTGACGTGCAAATATATTTACAAAGTCGCCACAAGTATATGATTCTATCGTCTATCATCATTCCTTTATCCGATCCAACATGCTTAGAATATTAAAATGGATATTGTACCTAGCTCCATATAAACCTTAGCAATAAACAAATAATCTGAGTTTGTTCTTACAAAGACTTACCAGGTAAGGATAAAAATTCGGTGGTGCAACACCTCCACCAACTACACGTCGTCCGCTAACTGGTCTCGCATGGATCTCGTCTTCCGTCTTCTTGATCCACTTTGCCAGTGGTATGCCGACGTCTTCATGATAATCCCGTTTGATCTTTGCTGTGACTCTCAGTATTAAGAATAAAAACAACAAGAGTTTAAAGAAATACATAGTTTATGTTGTGTTATATAAAAAAAGGTTTCTATAAATAATCCTAAAAGTGATGATTAAATTAAAATAATGTGAGAACATTTAACTAAATAAAATACTGACAAGAATCAATATTAAACCAATAACGGAACCTAAAATGAGAACAGAGTTTTCTTCATTTCTATATTTGTTTCGAATAATTTATCGATTTGATATAAGCGTTTGAAATATATAAACGGAGCATGAAATAAACCTACATTCATTTTGATGTTGATACGTGGATAAAATATATTTGACATATTTTTTTTTAATATTGGAAGGCAGACAAGCAGACGGATTTCCTGATGGAAAGAAATTCACGCCGCCTAGAGACACCAAAGGTGGTAATGGTGCGTTGCCAACCTGAGGCCAGAATGTTAGGCCTCGAGCAAAAGGAAGTTTAACAGCTACCTTACCCTCCGAACCGGAACACGTCATGACGTTATAGCGGCAGGAATAGTCGGGTTGAAAATTCTAAATATTAAAATTTTTAAATGAAGAAACACTCGTTATACGTTTTCGCTTCGCTTTCGCTTATAACAGCATAATCAAGACTAAAACTTAAACTGATAATTGATTATTTATAAAATTTAAATTTAGAAGTGAAAACTTCTTTAGCGGCGTTGTGCACTTTTTTAGTATGGGTAAAAACTTCTAAACGCGCGTAGGAGACGTGATCGAAAATTCGTAAGACGGCGCAGGGTGCTTGCGCGAATGTTCGTGTTGTCATGTTTGTGTACGATAGCGCAAAAATTGAATATTGTATTCTACCACATAAATGATAGTACTTTCATACTGATAATTATTGAAGCATAACCATTCTAAGACATTAATATTCAAGTTATCACTTATGTAGGTACTCCTGGAGTGCAACCAGTCTTTTTTTTACTTATATTTTATTATTTATAAAATACTTAATTACTTACTACTCATTACTTACTTACTTACTTACTTATTATTTATAATAAAGTGACACGTAAAACATTACAAGTGTGTTTTCATTTAAAAATATGAATAAATGATTATAATTTCCAAGTGCATCTTAGAATACCATGAATGTTATCGTAGCACGTTAGAAATAAGATTCATATAATTACATATTTGAAATAAATTTACAGTACCTGGATGACCGAGCTTCGCTAGTTCATATTTTTGGTAAACCATATCTGTAACTAATTTATGTATTGAGTGAAATAGAAAAAAAGGAAATGAAGCTATCGG
Organism: Calephelis virginiensis; assembly: GCA_002245475.1. NCBI lineage: Eukaryota > Metazoa > Arthropoda > Insecta > Lepidoptera > Riodinidae > Calephelis > Calephelis virginiensis. The sequence continues at coordinate 20,259 of NJDC01013948.1, read as the reverse complement.
ATTATAGATATCTGGACTCGAACCAAAGTTTTCTGATTTCTGGTTTAAAGTTTGGGTCTGGGTCAAAGTTTTCAATTTTTTACTTAAGCTATTATAATCTTGTGGATGATTATGAAATTTACTTTTGCAATCTAATATATCATTAGCGTATTGTTAGTAGCAGTTTTTACTAGGTAACAGAAAACACAAATAAAACGACGTTTCGAAAAATGAATCCTAGTCAGATCGCGGTTTGTTTCTTACCATCAAAAGAGCCACATACTTTCTAGATAACTTATGGCAGCAAAATAATGGTAAATACTTATCCGTATCCGCCCAGATTACTGATGATAGAAGCAATCAAATGATACGGACAACAGCATCATTGATGTTTTTCTGACCATATTAATATTGTGGGACTTAGTGTCTTCGGCTAGTCGTGGGTGCCCTAGTTGTACCTCTGCCTACCTCTACGGGGATACGGGCGTGAAGATACTTATTAATATCTTCTATTTATTTATTAAAGTATACTCAAAATACAATGTTCAGTATTATTCAGAACTCCTATTTACATATTTTCATCTCTTTTGACGGATGATAGAATTTTAGTCCCCAAAACCCACAACAGAAAATAGTTTATGAAATCTTTGTTGTATTGACTCCTTATAGCGATCTTGACGAAGCGATAAGGGTTTCGGTCTCTGCCCTTTGGCTACGAAACCCTAAGAAGCAAAAAAAAATATAGTACCTATCCGTTTACGTAAGCTTTTTTTAGAAACAATTTTCTATGTGCCTGTACAGAAGTCATCACCAGTGTAAAAATAGGGAAATAGTTCCCTTGTGCAAACTTGAAAATAATTATAAAAAAACAACAACAAACTAAGTAACAGCTGTTTATTTCCATATGCTTAATAATCCAAGTCGTAACAATAAGATTATAGGAGATGTGAAAGGAAGTAAATTTTATTACGAGCACGTACAATGAGATAAATATTTCATTTGAAATTATTCTTTAATTAATTAACATAACTACACTTTAGCTACTGTTTCAAGTGTATTTTATAAGTTTTTCAAGATAAAATGAAGAAAACTTGTAACTCGGGTAAACACTGATGGGTAACCTTCTTCACATTCTCCTTCAGCCGCAAACGAAGCAACTCCAATCTGTAAAAAAACACATTGTTAGCCTAAGCCCTAAGGCAATATTCATAGGAACTTTTTATATGGACATGTATCATGGACTACAAAAACTGCTACTACGTATTTCGTCAAAGATGAACATGTGCCTATTTTATCACTCTAACCGTCACTACTAAGTAATGTTACCTTAAGTAAAATTTTGTTTGAAAAAAAGAGATAGAACTCACTTTACTCCTGCAGAGTGTAATTGCTTTTGCAGTTTGAGAGTGTAAAGTAAGTTTTTTAAAACAAATCCATAAGTTTAAATAAGTATCAATGAAGGGTGCAAGCTCCTAACTACTACGGGCAGCACACGCATTATCAAAAAACAGTCTTTAATGGGTTCAACTTCACGTGTGAAACATTTTTAAGACAAAAACAAAAGGATTTCTATAATGAATAAATCAGGTAAAAAATATCATTTCAGTACTTAACCATGTACACGTAGACGTAGACGTTTCAACGACAGCAACATTTATTTAAATCATTATCGGTCATGTTACGTAGGTACATCCTCGTCTTTCAAGTCCTTGGAGCTATGTAGCCTTATAAAACAGCTTTAAAATATTTTATCATAGACTGTCGCCTCTGTGGTCTAGCGGTCCGGGTGTCGGACTTGACTGCATGAGATCCCGGGTTCGAATCCCGGGTCGGCCAACACAAAGAAAATTAGATTTTTAATAAAAAAATGTTGGTCGGGATTGGAAATGTGCCCGGCTGGCGATAGGCTTGCCACCTATCACATTGTGGGGCTTAGTGTCTTCGGCTAGTAATGGGTGCCTTGGTTGTACCTCTGCCTACCTCTTCGGGGATATGGGCGTGAAGATACTTTTATCATAGACTGACAAAATAAAACGCATTTCGTTGCTTACTATGCGACTCCAATTGATGATGACAAAAGCCATGTATAGAAGAAGTACGTCATCACAGCAATACACGCTATTAAAATAATTACGCTTTTAATTACTTGATTATTTTGGACAAAAATATGTCTCGCACCTTTCCAAGTGCCATACAACTAAGTTAGATTTGTAAGCAAACACACAATTCATATTTCACAAAGTTCCCCAAACCTCATTATATTTTTAAGGTCCACATTTTTATTGCCAACAATAACAACGACCATTAGATGTACACAATCATTTCAGATATAATATTCACCAAATGTGTTTTAATTAAAGTACTCGTCCTGTGCTTATGATAAATGTTCACAATAAAAAATTTCCAGCCAGACTGGTCTGTCAGGATCGTAAGATTTGGCACTCGAAACTCTCTGGCTACGCCGTAAAGAACTTGCTGTGAAGATATATATGTACGTATTCAAATAATAATTTTGAGTCTGCACCCTTTCGTCGCTTGCTAAAGAATGCTATAACCGTTTAGCTACCGAGGATTCAAATCATGTGGTAAAAATATGTATATTTAATTCCTTACTGATTTCATCGATAAAGGGCTGTGTGATAAGAGTCTGAAATGAAATTTCGTCTTCCTTTAAATAATTTCTATTTCTTTTATTTGTGCAATATTGTCTAATTAACTATTTCGATGGAAGAAGTTAAATGGACGATTAGAAAGTATGGTAAGTCTGCGGGAGTAGATTTGGTGGTCTTCTAAAGGATTCTTTTTAAGTCCTTCATAACCAATGTTTGAGGACCGGCAGAGTACCGAAAATTGGTGGCATTAGGTCGTCGTGCCTTCGTATAAAGACTTCGCTAATTACAGGGCCTTCAGTTAGGCGGTTTCAGATCTGGAAGCGGATGTTGTCACCCGCTCCCGTCAGCTCTTACAGTATGAGACTAGGTTGAACGGGAGACAGGAGACAATTCGATAAAAATTACAAGATTACAATATACCGTTAATAAACATAATATAACTAATTTCTGACTGATTTGGAGGATTCTTGTTATTAATCTCAGGTCCGCTCAGGGCGTGTCGGTAATTTTCCCCCTGAGTGTTATGGCGTAGGTACGTGCTTATGCAGCGTTATTTACATTGGCGTGGAGAGAGGCGGCCTATACAGAAAGACACTGGCCTGATTCAGTGAAAGGCCTCCTTGGGCCTGGGTCCGCAGGAACTGGACTACTACCGGCGCTGTCTGAGCTGCGACCGGGACTCAAACTCTGGTTGCTCGTCTGGCCTTTGTGCAGTGGTCGGTCGACATCCAGTCGGTACCGTGAACCCGTAATTGTCGGGTATAGTACACGTAACACTTTTTTTTGTTTTCTAATTATCTTCGGGCAGGAATACGACGTATCAGAGTCCAGCTAGAGAGTGACTCGGCGTCGCTCGGTGGGTTATATCTATAACTTTGTAGTAAAAAGTTCTAGAATCCACGAGAACAATTAGAAAACTGGAAATGGTTAAAAGTATATGAAAACTAGTTTCTCTATTTGTCACTAGGGGATTTTTATCTCGCTCATAGAGGTCACGACTTACGCTACTATTGGTTTTAGATAGTCATCGATTTGGTGAGCTAATTCCTCTGTTCCGAGACAGATGTCACTGAGCAAGCACCTAGCATTTATTTCATATTAGTTGATATTACTATTATATTTAGTAATTAGTACGGAAAAAAATTATTAGTAGTTGGGATATTAATTATTTGGGTAATATAACGATTTTACTTCGTTACAATGTACGGATCACGTGTTTTCGCTCCACAAAATCACAAAGAAGCGTGTGGCTATGGCGTTTTATGTTATTTTGTGGATCTTGAACAAGCGTTTGTACGTAAGGAATTTTGAGACATTTTGCCCGGTCAAGGGATAGACCGGTCCATACTGCGTGCTATGCAGTCTATGTATGTAGATTGTAAAGTACATAAGCGGGTGGACAGCATCATTTTGCCTTGGTTTTATCGCATTGGTGATATAACTATTGGTTGCAACCAGGGCTGCGTGTTGTTAGTGCGCTTGTTTATCAGTAATCAGTATTTGGACAAATCTATTGAAAAAAAATCTCTGTACCATCTGCGCTGCAAACACTAGTCGCAGTTATGGAAGGCGATTGTGACGAAAGAGGCTTGCATTTGATGTGTTTGAAAGATCTGATCCAAAAAAACAACAGTGAGATTCGAGGAAGAGTAGGATTAAAAGAAAGTGTTGGTAGTAAAATAAGAAAAGACATTCAAAGTAAAGGAACAGATGATATTGACAAAGCAGATATACAGTTTGAACGTGTATGGATGAAATCAAATCGCTCGGGTATGATCCGAAGGTGTTGTCAAGAGTCTTCGAAAGCCAGACAGATCTGCCAGAATCAGGAGATTTGGCACTGGACACTCTCCTACCCTATCCCGTAAGGGACTTGGCTAAAGATATGTATATATGTATGTTTTTTTTGTTAAAACTTTAAAAACGGCTAATAATGATTACGTCAACTATTGAATCGTCTTGGCTAATTTCTGCAAACTTATGCATTTTTGAGTAGTCATTGCCATGTTTTATTATGCATTTTTATGAACATTTACTTTCAATATCACATAAAAATAACTACAGTGCCACCAGTATAATCAATGTAGAATAAAAAAATAAGGAAAATAGTTTAGCACATAATGCTAGGCATGTCCGATAGAATGTTGTGGGGGGCTCAAGGTGGTTTAGGTCAGTAAGACGATATATGGATCATGTGTTTTCACTCTGCAACAACGTAAAAAATCATTTGGAACATCTGGCTGTGGGTAATAGGGTTTTCTGGAGTTTTTTGGATTTTTGTGTACAGAAACATATATATTACCTGATTATTTGATAGA
>NJDC01013948.1:0-13988 GCA_002245475.1 Calephelis virginiensis | reverse complement strand
TAAGAATTGATTGAACAGTGAATTAGAATTAAAATCCTTATGGAACACTGTTTATTTGAATTTTATTAAATTATTTGTAGAACACTCACGTAACACAAAATATAGATAATTATATAGAAGTCAATTTCATCCCTGTTGCTCACGTTTGACAACTAGTCGGTGGATATGCAACGGTTGCCATTTTTTTGGTTATTCACAAAAAAAACAGTACTTAGTAGGTATGAACTGATTTATTTATGTTTATTAAATATGTTTTTGAAAAATAGAATCAAATTACTTATTTGTATTGATTGCAAGCTATTCTAATATAATTGCTCCATTTTTGCATGAAAAATCATAAATGATTGTCTCAATTGGATGACGTGCTGACGACACTCGCGCTCTTGTTTTATTGGTTGTCTATAAAACCATCGTGTTTGTAAGAAAACAGCAATTAATCTTGAGGAAGTCAGACAGTAATTGTGACATTTGGCACTCGATATTCTGAGCTAACCTCGCAACGGAGTTAGCATGAAGTCATATATGTGTGTATATTTTGTTATTTCATTTTTGGAATGAAAAGTAACATAAGTGTATCAAAAGCGAGTTACACTCGCGCTAGCACTTTCTAGATTGGTCCAAAATATCGTACTGGGAGCTATGTCTATATATGCGTTGTTCGAGAGCACTTTGTACATAGATTGCCTTCTGTGTCTGTCTACGAGTATATTTGGTATTCATATATGGAACATAATTTTTAGGAACTGTAACATTTCGCTATATTAGATAACGATTATCTGTAATATCAACGGCTTTAACTTGTGTATATTACTAAAGAACTCAAGTCAAAGCTTTCGGACACAGGAAAATATTTTAATACCCAAGAATACAAGAAAAAATATACATATTGCGCATGTACAAATTCATCATTTTACTTAAACATCGAAACTTCAAATTTTCGTTATAGATTCCTTAATATTGATATTTGCATTTATTTTGTTCTTATTTTTTCTGTTCTTACTTGATTTCTTATTTTATTTCATGTGTTTGTATATTTTCGTTTTCAGATCTACATATTTTTATCCACTCCTTGTTCTACCAAAATCTCCTATATTGTCGTCTATTTAAACAAGTTAGGTAAACGTTTATTTTGTATTCGTTGCATTTTTGAATTATTTGTTTATTGTGTGATTTTTGTCTTTAGTCGAAAAACCACTAAGAAATCCTGTACGTTTAAAATAATTTGAGGATAACCAAAGGCTAGGTACGCAGTCCTTTTGAATTTAGTTAACACCGTCGTACATCAAATAATTTTGTTTCGTACAAGTTCTGGTGAGAATTCCAATTTGCTGATTCCTCCAATATTTACTCGCTGCCGTACAAACATTCCTTTTCTTAAACTTATTCGTTCGTCTGATGACACATTTGAGAACAAACCTTCTACAATAAAAGAAATAACCAGAACTCTTTTGGAAGTGGGTCACAATGTTGCTAGTGATCATTCCTTCCAAATATTAAGTACATGATACATTTGAAAACCTAAACATATTAAAATTTTGAACTAATTAGATAGCACAAATCACAATAACCATTCTATGACATTGAAGAATGAATAAATAATTGTATCGAATAATCAAGGCCTAGGTGTCGAGGCAAAACGTACGTCGAGTACGAATGATTTGGTGTACATTGTGGTACTTTGATAACGTTGGCGACGTACCTGACAAAATTTAATTGTTTTTTTTAGTTCGGACTTTCGTTTCTTCGTGTTCTGATCCTTTGCCATGAGTAAATATATATATTGTATTGACATATTGAAATCTATAGCGATTTTGGTCTAAAAATTTAATGATCTAAGTCAACAGTAATAGAGTCGCTGTTCAAAATTTTCATACAAATAATTTACATAGACGCTAGCGAGTATAGTAAACTCGATAGTAGGCTCTGGTCGCGGTGATGGATGATGAGAATGTTTGTTACCTGGAGGTCTTCGCGCCACAGCAATTACACAGGCTTACACGGAATTATGCTAATACCTATAATAAAGGTATATTCTATACACCTCCTTATGGTTTTGTATTTCTTAATTTAGTTTTACTATTTTCTTTTTGGTTGCAACAACAGTAATTTTTATTACAATCGATTTAATTTTCAAATTAAAATCATCTTATTGTTTAAATCAAATAAATTCTATTGAGGAATAAAAATAATTCTTACTACTTTTTGTTCTCCCATAGCCTACAGCAATCACCGATTCGTAATCGAAGGAACGATTTAAGTATAAGTGAGGAAGATCAATCGGCTTAATGAAATCTGCAAAATGATAAATGGTTTAACAAAAGACTAAAAAAGTAAATAGTTCGTATGACGTTCTGCAATAAAGCCACTGTGATGTATACCGATCAACTATATCTTAAAATGCTATACCTCTAAGGAATATGTCGATTATATGCGGCTATAACTGATTAGACACAATTCGCATTTAAAGTGGCTCTCCTGGGGAGTATTATACTCCACAGAACATTCACCTAAAACTCGTAGTCAGTAATTCTGAAACATAGAACCTATTTATTCTTGAGAAAAATTGCTTAATTAGTTTTTTCATAGTATTCGTATAAAAATGTTATTACTTGATAGTAGTTTTAATAATTTCACATATATATACCTTAATGTCGAGTTCCTTACATAATTATTTAAACTATATTAATTACAAAGCTACCATTTAATAATTTAAAAATGATTTTATTATAATCAAGGTTTGCTCTATCCGCCATACACTAATACCGTTTCGAAACCTAGCCAGTCAGGATAAGAAACGACGAGAAAAACTCCCCGGCAACCAGGATTAATTCTATTTATTACTACTAATAATTAATTAACTAATTAATTAGAACTAATTAATTTACTACTACTAATTTTATTTCCAAACCTGGTCAGTCAGGAGAAGACATTTAAGTTATTTATTATTTTCGCAAAGGTACAGTTGTACGCCGCATACGACTGTCATAGGTAATCGTTTGCAAGTAAATAATTAATAGGTATTTATCAGGGTAGTTCTGCTAGAGAAAACGTTACCATAATTGGGTTTCGTTGTATTAATTGTGATTTTAATGAAATTGACGAATGCTGATATTAATTTTTGCTTTTCAGATGTAGAATCTCTTATCCTTAAGTATTGCTTTCAAATTTTCATGAACACAGTCACAACTAGATAGAAGCTCGACAACGCCACCGCAATGCTCAAGAACATTTGAATGTAGTAGTGGTCTCCCATTGGTCGAAATTCGATCATAATCAATTTTAATATCTTGTTGATAAGAACGCCATCTTCATTTCTCAAGACCAACTACTTTGTTTCCAAACTTTTTAGTGCGCCATCTGTGATCTTTTATAGTTATAATCAATGTATTTGTTGTGTGTGTCAAATACATAGTGTAGGTAATGTTTATTTATTTATTTATTTAATGTACTTTATAAGCATTATTATTGAGAAATATTAGCGTTCTGCACTTTTCCTACACATAAACTATAAGTGTGCCAAATTTTATGCTCCTGCGTCAAAGGGCTCCAAAGTTTTGGCTTCACGTATTAACATTTAGATATGATAGCAATAGCTGTCCGCAACGTTGCCCGTGTGGGACTACCACAGGAACATTTTTTCGAAATAAAAACTAATCGATGTGTTAGTCCAAGTTATCCTCTATGTGTGTGCCAAATTTCATGAAAAGCTGTTAAAAACCTTCTTAAAATTATTTACTAAAAGGAGTTGAAGTTTTTATCCTTTTCCTATTAATATCATAAATGCAAAAGTTTGGCTGTTTGTTTGTTACTCCTTCACGAAAAAACTGCTGAGTCGATTTTCATAAAATTTGGTACACACATAGAGGGTAACTTGGATTAACACATAGGATAGATTTTACCCCGAAACAATGTTCTTGTGGTACCAAACGGGCAACGCCGCGGGCAATAGCTAGTGGCAAATAAATTACTTGTTTTGTTTAAAATAAAATTTGGGAAACTGAATAAAAGCATAACTAAATGCTGTCAATTTCATAGGTAAGCTATTTTTTTTAATCTAGCACACAAAATAAGTTTATCTTTAACATTTATGTCAATAAGCTGATTTTTCTTGATTTAAACTTTAAAAATCGTACCCGAAGAAGGTATTGCTTTCTGTAAATAAATAATAGCTAGGTCGTTGAAAAAGTTTACAGGATCATATTTTGGATGCATCACTATATTAGACGCTACAATTCTCGTGCCCCCAGTGAAGAGAAACTCTGAGGCGAGAACCACAGTGATTTTGTAAGCCTGGGATGTTACAGACTTCCAGCAGTGGGCTGCCGTTACCAGATTATGTATGGTGATGAGGGAGGATCCGCAAACGGATCGTTTTTTTTTATTTTTGAACTCAATGATGAGGCCGCCCTGAAAGTAATAATGTGTTATTATACAAGGCTAAGAGACTGATAAAAAAGTCGCACTAATTCCAAGAATTTAACACAATCATAAAATCGGCATCACAACCGCGCTATGACCTTTTTTAACCCCCGACGCAATTAGAGGGGTGTTATTTATACGATTTCATTAAGTTACTCTATCAGAGTCTCTGGATCTGTCGTGTTTGCATAAAAATGATAATGAATATGGAGAAAACCAGAAAATTCTAAAAGGGGCGTGATATTTGGCACAAAATATTTTTTACCTACCTCGCAAGGGATGACAAGCAGATATGTATGTATGTATCGATGACTAACATCCAACCAATCCAACCATATAACTGGGGTAAGATTAAGTTGTATATTTTTTTTTCAATCATGTATACTTATTTAGTATTATTTATTTGTTGTAAATTCGAGACTCTTAAATTATTTTACCAACTTTGCCATCATTCTTTTTTCTAGTATTTCACAGATTCAAAATATCAAATTGGCATTGTACACATCAACTTCAAACAAACCTTAGCAATAAACAAATAATCTTAAGATCGCCTCTGTGGTCTAGCGGTTCAGTTGTTGGACTTGACTGCATGAGGTCCCGGGTTCGAATCCCGGGTCGGGCAACAAAAAGAAAATTGGGTTTTTCCAATTTTCTAATAAAAAAAAATGTTGGTCGGGATAGGATATGTGCCCGGTTGGCGATAGGCTTGCCACCTATCATATTGTGGGACTTAGTATCATCGGCTAGTCGTGGGTGCCCTGGTTGTGCCTCTGCCTACCTCTTCGGGGATATGGGCGTGAAGATACTTTTTTTTTAAATAATCTTAATGTGTAAGAACAAAGACTTGCCAGGTAAGGATGTAAATGCGGTGGCGCGACGCTCCCACCAACGATTCGTCGTCCGCTTACTGGTCTCGCCTGTATCTCGTCTTCCTTCTCCTTGATCCATTCTGCCATAGGAATACCGACATGTTCATGGTAATCTAGTACCTGTTTCCGCTCCTCTGTGACTCTCATTATCAAGAATATACATATCCAACTTGAATACATTTCAATTTTCTGTCATATGGAATATTAATCAATGTATAGTATTCTCCTTTATAAATAATGTCCTGCAAGCGATTATTGAGTCATAATGAGGAGAAACCAATAAATAAAATGTGATGTTGTTGCCAATTGATATAAAACACTAAAAGAAATTAAAATAAAAACGTGAGAGTTTTCCGCAGTTATAAATATTTAAAATAGATTAAGTTTTTGATAGGCTTTTAAATTTTACAAACAGAGCATGAAATAAACTTGCATATATTTTACTGTTGATACATAATAAAAATTTCGAGTTCAGCCATGGACATAATGAAAAAAATAATATCGAAGGATATAAATATATCTATATTTAAAATAAAACAGTAATAAAACTAAATCACTTGACATATTTTTACAAAATAGTACTTAAATTAAATATGAAATATTTTTAAAAAACTATTATGGTAGCGTACTGTATAAAGGACACAGAACCCAAAACGAAGGTTAAATTTATTTTGTCAGTTTGTCTACTTTCTTTTCAAACAAAAACTTTTGAAGTGATTTTTACCATTTTTTGTGTAGTAGTGCGTTTAGTACAAGTCAATATTTAGGACACCTATTCATCATCACCATCAGCCGGAAGACGTCCACTGCTAGGCATAAGCCTACCCCAAAGAGCGCCACAAAGGATACCTATTACTGAGGAAAAATCTTTCATTCTCATAACTAACCAGGAAAATATCAGTTCGACGTGTGTACGACGTCTAGACCAACAGCTACTGAATATACCCAAGTTGGTCTAGGCTCCTTTGTAGAACAGATTAACTGCCTTTCTGCGAGGTAGCTCTTAAAAGGCGAGCATAGGCTCATCATCACTAGCACCGTGACATAATAATAGGTGGAAGAGTTTCGCAGCAACTCGCCCATATTGGAATCACCGCTTGACGTGTTCCGGTTCGGGAGTAAGGTAGCCGCTGGACTTACTTTTGCTCGAGGCCTGACATCCCAGTCTCGGGTTGGCAACACACCATTAACACCTAGTGCCTCTACGCAGCGTGAATTTCTTACCATCAGGAAATTCGTCTGCTTGTTTGCTTTCCAATATCTTAAAAAAGTGTCTTCAAGACACATCCCTTATAGCATAAACAGATTTTATGGACTGACAAATAATATGATCCTTGCAGACATATCACTTTTTCCACATTCATACAAAGACGCCGGTTTTGGACACTTTTGACACCACCCTCGGATAAAATCTGAGAAATTCAATAGTGGAATGTCAACTCAGTTCTTCTCTGGTAACTACATGCATTTGCATCCACATCTGTTTTGTAAGTAGTTAATCTACCATTATTTCTATTTGCCCAGTTCAACGAAGTTTGCCCTTTCTGGATAGGCGTTTTTCAATAAATGTTGAATTTCTATTTTAGAACTTTATACTAAAAAAAGGTAGGTAAAAAGGAACAAACATATATTTTTAGATTTTTATTAAACCTAGAAGTAATATTTCCAAAACCTAGACTTAAAAGCGGTAGTTTATCAATTTTGTGTTATCACAACGTTAGGAACTTTAATAGAAATAAAAACAGTATCGAGATCTAATATTGACTTTGTAAAAATTAAATGATTAGATTTTTAATCACAGATTAAATGGTAAATGGATTAATTCTGGCAATCAACAAAACAATTTTTCTTTACATTAACAAAAAAAAAGTTGCAATTTGAATATTTACTATGGTCTATGAGGTTTCGACTGAATCTTCTTCAAACTATAAAACCTCGAACCTTTCCCTGTTCAATAGGAACTTAGGCCAATATGGTTGTTCTGTTCAACAATATTTTTATTTTTAATAATGACTGCAGTCATTATTAAAAATATCAGTTGGTGTGGTAGAGGGAGTAAAAAAAGTGTTCTACTTCTCCAGTATCTGCTTAAGATTTGGTTTTGGTAGTCGCTGGTTAGTTCTGTGTGAAGACGTATTGGCAAACGGTATTAGAGGTGTGGGTATTAGATTTATTTGCTTATTTTAAGGTTATGTCAATTTGTGTTATTCAGGGTTATTTTTTTTTATTTAAAACTTGACGTAATATCGTGAAACAACAATGTAGCAGAACCAAAATTCTTAATTCTTATATAACGAAATAAAATTAACTGCTTAAAAAAACGACTTCAAAACTAAAAAAAGGTAAGGCTATCTATAATATAAAATAAATCGCTAAAATATGTGCTGCTAAGCGCATAACTTGCGAACGACTGGACCGATTTGGCATTTTTTTTTGTATTGTGTTAGTTGCTGTCAGGACAAGGTTATTACGAAGAGAAAAATTGGGAAAACTGCAGGGAAAAACAATACTTTATTTTTCCCGTACAAACTGATCGGGTGGGACAAAGTTCGCCGGGACAACTAGTATATAATTTAAACTTAGCAAATATTTATATGGCGTGTTGCTGAATGCCGATATATCTGTAATCTTGTCAGTAAGTCACTCAAGTGGATCAAATTTACTTGTGAGGTTTGATTTTATTTAATAAAAATTGACATCGAGATAGGTGAAAGTAGATAAAAATGCTCATAAAACAAAAACTAATGGGCCTACCTAAATCCATTTTTTATGAGACCGATTCGAAATCTTCAATGTATGTTGCATCTATATACGGCACTACGCGCTTTCTTATTATTTGTCATGGTTCTATCGATGATAGCAATGCAAATGCCGTATTAATTCATTCACAATTATTTTAAAAAGTAGGTAACTTGGGGTGTAACTTTCTAAACCACTTTAACAATATTAAAAGTAGCTATAAAGTAAGATTTGTAATAACCATTTCTTATAATAATATGGTTAAAAACCGTCATCTGACAAACATGGTTACATGAGGTGCAAAAGATTGTGAATTTGAAAATAGGCAAATGTAATGAGATAAATGTATACGCCATTTTTCAAAATAGTTTTATTTATTAATATGCCTTTAAAATACATGTCAGCTCCTTTTTCGAATGTATTCTATAAATTTTTCAAGATAAAGGGAAGATAGCTTGTAGCTCGCGCAAACCCTGATGGATAACCAGCTTCACAGTTATCTGGAGAGCCGGTCGAAATAACTCCAGCCTGATAAAAATACATTATTTGATAAGACAAACACTACAAGCACTGTATATTAAATCATAAGATTTTTTTTATGGGATACGACAGCAAACGAGACTACGGCTCTTCAAATCGTAAGAGACAGCCGCTGCCAATAGACAACGTAAATCTTAAAGATGTTTAAAGTAAGTATCATGCCCATCATGTTGACTCGTGGCGATCTACAACTGTACGATTCCGAAGACATTTCTTGCCTCGATCAACACCTTTACCTTTACAATGAAATGGTTACCGAAGGCGGTATTCCCAACCGATTATGACTTAGGAACCTTCAAGAAAAGAGCGTACTCATTCCTTAAAGGTCGGCAACGCATCTGTGTCACTCCTGATGTTGCGGATGTTCGTAGGCGGTGGTGATCACTTTCCATCAGGTGACCCACTTGCCGGTTTGCCTCCTCTTGTATATATAAAAACAAAAAGAAAAATATATGTCATTTTCTTAGCTAATTGGTTGAGCATTTTATTTAATGAACCAAGAACAATTTGGATTCATAAAAAGACATTCAACTACAGATGCTAGTGTTGAGCTGATTTTACATCTGATTTCAGGCAGGGAGAACTCGCAAGATACCGTGGGAGTTTTTTATGATTTGTCTAAAGCGATCGACTGCGTACAGCATGATGTCATACTTAAAAGTTATATTATTACGGAATTTAAATTTGATAATTTAATCTTCTCGAATCGTACTTTAGCGATAAAATTGTGAACGTAAATTTCACTTCCTTATTATTTAATATAAAAAGAAAAGCACCAATTATGAAATTGTTAACATTTTTTCCATCTTAAATTGAGGAGTCATTTGCTACAACTATCGAAACTTTAATAACAATTTAAAAAATCGTCTGAAAATGAAAACCGATTAGAATATATTACACAATGAAATTGATTCTTACCAGTTTTTGTTCTTCCGTAGCCGACAGCATGCATCCATTCGTTATCAAAACTACTATTTTGAAAAGATTAAGGAAGATCAATTGGCCTAATTGAATCTGCAAAATGGTAAAAAAAATGTTACATAATTTGGTTTTAATTTATTGCAAAATTTGTGGTGATTTAATAAAATAAAATTATATGTCAATGAATTAAAAATAATGAATGCAAGCATTAAATTTAAATGACATTTTTGCTTCTAAGGTAGGATTTCTTACCACTTAATTGATAGACGCAGTTTGATTACAAAAGAAAATGTGACTTTTTTAGTGACAGGTAATGCATACTTTTTGTTTATAGAGTGTATTATAATTTCTATTAAACCAAAAATTCGTGTTTTTTCTGTGTTGGTTCTTCTTGCAGCATTTACAAGCATTGTTGTTAAAATTAGTATCAAAATAATACATTCAGAATACTACTAGTATCATCTATTACGGACTACGTGTAACTACATAACTGTGATTTTATATAAAATAATAAAGTTAGTCTTTGAACAGCCACTATACGTGTTTCATTATTGGTTGAATATCTAATAAAAAACAAGACAACATGTGTAAAAATGCTGTGTAGAAACATTTTCGGGTAGATATCAACCGCCTTACATTATTTTGGCGCCATAATGACAGTGTCACGTTCCGGTCTGGACTCCGTAGTATGCCAAGAGCCAAATTTAAGTTACATTATCTATTATATTTTACTGTAGGTAAGCAAATAATAGTAATGTCGTGGCGCAGTTTCTTAGAATCGTATTGTGAATGCAGCAATACATGAGAAGTGTCAATCCTCATGCCTCCAGTGAAGAGAAATTCTGATCCAAGAACCACAGTAAACTGGTGGGATTCCAGCAGCGGGCTGCAGTTACCAGCCGTTGTACAGTAATGAGGGAAGATCCGCAAACTGATATATTTGTTGTATTTGAAAACTTAATGATAAGGCCACCCTGAAAAAAATAATGTATTATCTAACTATTAGGCTAATTTTAACAGAGTCATTGGGTCGACTTTTTAAAAATATAAATAAAAACTACTAATCACATCCACATTTAGGTTAGACAACCTCTGAAGTATGACACTGATTATATAAAAAGAGAGCAAGCGCGGCCAATAGACACGATAAATTATGTAGGTATAGACTGTCGTGCAGCAGAGGCTACCCAGCCCTACCTTCAGAATTCGAATATTATATTACAGCGGCAGAAAATGGTAATGGGTTGATATAGCGCAGAGGTTCCCAAACTTATTTCATGTAACGCCCACTTTGAAAATCAGTTGTTTTGTAGCGCCCCCCCCCCTCGTTTTTTTCTTGTCAATAACCTCAATAACATATTTGTTGCGCCTAGTTTAAAAAAAAAACATTTTTTTCAAGACTTATACCGCCCCCCTCTAGGCTTCCAGCGCCCACAAGGGGGCGTTATCGCCCACTTTGGGAAAGGCTGATATAGCGGTTAGTAGAAAATATTTAAATATATTTACGATATACGATAATGGCTGACATACTTGGAATACAAAGAAACACCTCACGGAAGCAATTGCAACGACAATGACAAAAATAACTAAGACCTTACAAAATCTTCCGCAGAAAGTTCCGGAACGTCTCACGAATATCATTCGGTTAGAAACCAACGAAAAAGAACACAAAATTAATTATCTTCGGTATTTAAAGATTTGTCAAAATAAATGAATACACCTTAATAAACATGGACACATTGCAATAAAGGAACCTTAGAGTACTTTACTCCGTTTTATTTAATAACACAGAAAATGTTTAATGCGGGAAATTACAAATAAGAAGTTATGGGAATTATATAGTCACCAGCTTAATATACTTTGGAATATTCTTTCTTAAACTGTGTTCCCAAGAAGTTTCGACATGGAGATTTTCAAAAAGAGAGGTAGTAAACTTTTAAAAGTCGGCTTTACATCAGGATAGTAACTCCCTGTGCCGCAGATGTCCATGGACAGTGATAAATTTATATATATATGACTTATACGTACTATCTTTTCCATTTTTCACCAACAATCAAATTTTGTATGCTGTCATCTTAACTGTTTTCATTTGACATCGCAATTTTTTTTTTAAATCCTGGTAATATAAAAAATTAACAAGAACACGCACTCGTCGAACTACAGTACAGTAATGGATTCTACAGTAGCGGACTCGAGCCAAAGAAATATGACTAAGGAAAACAGGAGTTCAATCAAGAAAGAAAAGAAATGGAGAATCAACTTTTATTAGCAATTGCAATATTTTGGTGCGTCAAACAACGATTAATAATGTTTTATTCGTTAGAAACCGCAGCAGGATATTAGCTGGGACGATCATCAGACAACGAGATGTATAATATTATTATTATATATAGAACAAGTAACCAATATATAGAATAATATTTCAGATATTTTTAAAAAGACTTTTTACGGTACGGATGTTTTGAGTTTTAATTAAAAAAAGTATCTTCACTCCCATATGCCGAGTATGGGAGTGAAGTGAAGTGACTTTTTTTAAATTAAAGACGAAGGCATTGGCACAAACTGGAAACAAAGTTTGAGTTTTAATAAACCGCTTGCGTATTTGGAAATCGGAGATAATTGCATATTCGAACTAACTGCAGTTACAGTAAGTGGTGAACTATTACTTTGCGGTACAACTTTGTTAACAACTCGTACTCATGTCAAAGAAATCCTGAATGATGAAATGTTAGGATTATAAAAGGTTGATTGATACCTCGCGAGGTCTCTATTCTGGGCGACTAGTTACGATGAAGTATTGTCAAGTCATAATTCTACAAACTAGGTCTTCAATCGCTTATCCGTTATTAAATAACCAAAAAGTGTTGATGCATTAAAACAAAAACTTACCTGGTAAGGATACAAAAATTGTGGTGCAACATCTCCACCTGTGGTGTAAGCACATCGTCCGCTGACAGGTCTCGATTGGATCTTGTCTTCCGTCTTCTTGATCCATTTTGCCAAGGGAATGCCGACGTGATTATGATAATCTACTACCCATATAACTTCCGCTGTGACTATCATCAAGAAAATACACAGGGCCCAACTCGAAGAGGTTTAAGATAATTTGATTAGTGTAAATTTATGTATGATATTTTCTTTTATAAATATTGTTCTATAAGAAATTAATGAGTTATTATGAGGAGATGCTAACCACTAAAATTAAATTACCAAAGGAATTCGAACTAAAATTATAAGGGTTTGCCGAAGTTTTAAATATTAAATACGGATTTGATTTTATATGGATTGTTTAAATTATACATGAAATTATCAAATAAACCTAGATGTTTAGATATTGTTACATGATTGAAAATTCCAAGTCCAGTATAGATATAAAAGGAATATTAATATCGAATTATAAAATAAACTAGTGGTTACCCTTTGATCGAGATTCGACTATAGTAAATTTTAATATCTTGTTGATAAGAATGCTATCTTTATTTCTCAAGATCAACTACTTTGTTTCCAAACTTTTTAGTGCGCTATCTGTGATCTTTTATCGTTATCATCAATATATTTGTTTGTGTGTGTCAAATGCATGGTAGTGTGAGTAATGTTTTATTTACTAATTTGATGTACTTTATAAGCATTATTATTAAAAAATTATTAGCGTTCTGCACTTCTCTTACACATAAACTATAAGTGTGCCAAATTTTATGCTCCTGCGTCGTATTTTTTTTTGTAAAACTTTGCCACAAGCCTTCTACAATTTTCGTAAAAAGGGGTCCAAAGTTTTGTCATCACGTATTAATATATAGATAAATAGTGCTACATATTGTGTACACGACACAGAACCGAGATGTAGGGTTAGTAAATATTTTGTTGATTTGTCGGTTTGCTTTTAATACTACTAAAGGAATTTAACTATTATCATACACATACGCCGGTTTCTTTGTATCTTGAAACCAACCTCATATAAGACCTGAACAATTGAATGGTGGAGTCTCAACCAACTTACATTCATCCATATTCAATATTTCATCTGTTATTTCTTCTATATGACCCAGTCAAACGGAGTATATGTATACCCTTTCTTTCTTTCTTAATTTAGCGTCAACTCTTTCTTTTAACCCAACTTTTTGTTGAATCTTACCTTTTTAAATGTTTGTAGTGAGCGTTAAACCCCAGATTTTCTGTAGCGTTCTCTCTTCAAATGCATTTATCGGGAGTTGTGACGCCATCGAGAGAAAAGATGGTCAAAGTTTTTTCATAATTATTGAATTTCGTGTTAATATTGAGTGAAATTAGTCAATTTTGGTGGCATTTTGTACAATTTTGTTCAGTGAAAGTGCAAAAATGAAATAATCATGAAGAAATTAGCGTATCGTATATTTCCTCGTTGGCGCCAAATCTCATTACATGAGCTTCTGTAAAAAGGTCACCGCTTTACCCAAGAGCTTGACAAGACTTACTGACGACTTATGACTGATAACTAATTATAACTGACATAAAATTTGATGC
>NJDC01013920.1:0-10732 GCA_002245475.1 Calephelis virginiensis | reverse complement strand
TAACTCAACATAAACTGTCATAAACACGAAATTCAATAATTATGAAAAAATTACAACCATCTTCATTCACGACGGCGCCAAAACCAATTGAGGCGACTTTACGAAAGATAGTACATAATCACGGACACAGATTAAAAAAATAATGTGTCATTTAGATCAATTTATAGTTTTTTTTACTTTTTTGTGCAACTGTTTAATTAAATTAAGGAAAGGTCAATGAAAAATCACACTGCTTTCCGGATTGTTAGATATATCCATGGCCTATGGACACCATAGATGTTATAGGGGCGTCGTTTTATTGTGGCCAAAGTGTTAGGCATTTTTGGCTGGATGTGCAAGTCTACATATGAGAACTACAGAGTTACTCTTGAATCTTGATAATTGGAAATTAGAATCGTATATATATTTTAGGTACTTTTGAGCACAGTACTAGCGGATTATTAACATGTGGTTATGAACTAGCGGTTCAGTTGTAGGACTTGACTGCATCAGATCCCGGGTTCGATTCCCTGGTCGGGCAACAAAAAGAAAATTGGATTTTGGATTTTTCCAATTTTATAATAAAAAAATGTTGCTGGGGATTGGATATGTGCCCGGTTAGCGATAGGCTTGCCACCTATCACATTGTGGGACTTAGTGTCTTCGGCTAGTCGTGGGTGCCCTGGTTGTGGCTCTGCCGACACCTTCGGGGATACGGGCGTGAAGATACTTTTTTTAATTACAAATAAATTTAACAAATCCGATAAAACTATTATTGTTTACTGTTAATTAAATGTTAATAAATCGCCAGTATTGTGTTCAGGAGTATCTAAAATGACATACTCGATTCCAATTTCCAATATTGCATGAACCGAGCTTCAAGAGTAACCCTACATATCTACCAATAGAAAAGAAAGGTAAAGTCGGTTAACATTACAAAAGGTAACATTTGTAGATGAAATTGTAATACATACTCACTCTAGTATGCCGTTCCCACTCGCCCATGGCTGGAACGTTGTTCTTCAAGCTCTGCTCCACCAGCAGAGCGTGTGTGTCAACATCCGATCGTGTGGACTTCCTCTCAGGATATTCTGTATCACTAAGGCTGTCTTCGGAGTCGCTGTCAACAGATCCTGCAATCAGTAAAAACAAATTTTTTTTTTATATTGGAAGGCAAACAAGCAGACGCATTTCCTGATGTAAAGAAATACACGCCGCCTAGAGACACCAAAGGTGGTAATGGTGCGTTGTCAACCTGGGGCCGGGATGTTAGGCCTCAAGCAAAATTAAGTTTATCGGCTACCTTACCCTCCAAACCGGAACACGTCATGACGTTATCGCGGCAGGAATAGGTAATGGACAAGTTATGTCAATATCTTCAGGCTGATATCCAAGAAGAGGTAGGTAGGTAGGCACAAGCGACACACGCATGATTAGCTGAAGGTAGTTTGGTATTTAGGTGGCAAACCTATCGCCAACCGTTCGCTTATCCAATTCTGAACATTGTGGTTTTTATTAGAAAATACATTTCGAGTGTTCTGACCCGGGAATGGAACCTGAGGCCTCATGTAGTCAACACTAACACATGACTGCTAGACCACAGAGGGGATAAAGTTTACCTTTATTATCACTTATTTGTATGATTATCACTTAGGTTTTTAAGTTTTATTTTTAGTGTATTTATTTTTTATGTGTTTGGTGCTTATGTCATTATTTAAGTCAATAGCAGAATCTATACTTGCTATCGTCGGCACTTGGTGGAATTCCATTGTATATACACGTTTTTTGGAGATAACACTTGAACTTATCCACTGTATACTTTATTTAACACTTTCTAGCCAACCGGTTTCACTTTTTACAGCATCATCAGGGCTTTTCAAACTAAAGATAAAAAGGACTATTTTGATTTAACGTTCAATAACTATTTGTAGTTAGATGTACCAAACACACATCGGTGACAAATCACATAGGTGACAGATATATTTTCTTCCATAAAAATCTGTATAAACATGTGCATGTTTTTAATCTGCACACCAAAATGTGTTAGAATATTTGAGTACGAATAAGTATTATGTAACAACTTTTAAACACACAAAATCCGCAAAGAAATAAATTTTATTTTATTTAATTACCTTCAAGTGGAAATATCTCTTCGAACTGCACGTGATAGTCTTCTGAGCAGGATTTCCTCTTGTCCCCAACCTTGGCACCTTGCTCCAGCTTGGCAACACAGGACCTCTTTTCTATATCGACGCCCGTCACTATCGCTCTGTGCCATAAGTGGTATTTTTCTGTTGATTTTTTCACTGTATTCATGTCCTGAAATCACAAATGTAGTTAAATTTACAGGTTGAACTAACATTAGATTTATACTTTTTGTTGTCAGGACCTGGTGGAATTCCATTACACAGACACTTCAAATAACACGGGGAATTAGACTTTTCAACAAATTTATACTTTCAATCATCGGCAAAAGGTGGAATCCCATACACATTTCTTTTTAAACGACACATGTACTTTTCCACTATATTTTTTATTGAACACTATGTCTTATAATTTCGCCAAATGGTTCCACTTTTTAAAGAGTCGACATTGCTTTGCAACTGAAGATAAATGAATCTACTTAAATAATACTTCAGCATTTAGTTGTTGTTAACTCAAAATTACCAATATAGCTTTGGCAGGGTTTGGCCGTTCAAGTCTCTCACTTAAGGAACTCATTCACTGGTTGAAGACTTCAGACCTGTGTTTAAATAACATACAAACATTCAAATATATTGACAATAATCATATAATACAAATGCGAACGTTTGTATGTTTGTTACACCTTCACACAAAAACTGCTCAACCGATTTTCATGAAATTTGGCACACACATAGAGGGTAACTTGGATTTACACACAGGATAATTTTATTCTGAAAAAATGTTCCTCATGTCATTAACCACGTCATGGGCAACAGCTAGTATGTACTAGCTAGTTAGTATGTATGTACATATCTTCAAGTCAAGGCCCATGCTTGGTAGTCCGAGTTTATCAAGTGTCAAGTGCCACGATTCTTACAGATCTGTCCCACTTCACCCACATACATTTTCATTTCATACAAACTCGCCGGTTTTAATTATGAAATGTCTACCTATGTCCCTGGATAAACATTTTCAATTATATTGTTGGAGTATTATAATTACCTCATCACTTGGCGGTTTTAACTTCAACAATATAGCACTTCCAACTTTAATACTGTCATAATCTGGTTCTATGGCTTCTTTTAAATTTGATAAATTGACTATAGCTCCATGCGAATATCTGAAAAAATAATGATCAGTTATATATCCCAAAAAAATGGTCATTTTTACATGGATATAATTTCCCCGTGTTGATCTGGGATCTCTGAGTATAATAGACTATACACCTCTTTTTTTATGATATCGGAAGGCAAACAAGCTGTCCGGGCTTCTTGATGGTAAGAATTTCACGCCGCCAAGAGACATCAAATGTGGAGTTTCCAACCTGAGGCCGAGATGTTAGGCCTCTAACAAAAGTAAATTCCCCAGCTACCTTATCCTCCGAAACGGAACACGTCAATAGCAAGCACCGACTTTATGGCGGGAGGATTAGATAAAGTGGTGGTACCAATCCTGGCGAGCTGTTGCGAAACTTTACCAACTAGAAATCTTTGCAAGGCAGCTCGTAAAAAGTGAGCACTAGTTAATGGTTCTGATGCAGAGAGTAGGGCAGACGGTAGACGTGCACAACAGGCCCAACATCCTGTCCTCAGAACAGCGACGCAACTGTAACAGCTTTAGTATCTATAGGCCATGGTCCTCAATCATGGTATTGTTGGCTGACATCTCACGCTAAAAAAAACTGACTGGTACAACAATACAAATATACTGAAATACTTTACAAATGTGAAGTTTTGTCCCCAAAGAAAGGATTTAGTAGTAAATTCGTCTACTACTACTTCTATGAATACTACTGATACTAACTATTGGAACCATTGAAATTAAATGATACATATTTATGTGCGGAATATGTGTGTTAAAACTTTAAGACATTTAAAGACACCAACATATTCTGATACACTTCTTCTATTTGAAGAAATGAAATATTTACAACATTTATTATATACTATATTATGTATTTATTTCAATATTTAAATTGCAGCACTTATTTTATATTTTTAAAAGTTTAATAGTTTTTTTACAATTTGAAAGATCATTTTAATTCTATATATCATACACTAACATCATTTCCAACCCTAACCAGTCAATTGATGATAAAATATACATACCGACACTGCTCATCACTAAATTTACATTCTCCATTCAAATAAAACGGACAAGGCAACATTTCAGCGTGAGTTGGATGTGTGAACAATACCCGTACCTAAAAACATACATATATCTGTATGTAGTAAAAATAAAATCCATACTTAGTAGTAAATATTTGTTTATGTTATATATGTTACGTAACCCTATACACATACATTGAGACATACATGTATATTATATGCTGTACCTACAATTTGATTTGAAAAAAATAAATATCAAAGGCAACTAAAGCCAATTGAATACAAGTTTTAGTATAAAAAATTATGTATGTAAGGACTGTCCCCTTGTCCAATTCATTAACTCGCTACTTGTTGCCATCGTCATAATGTTAGTACTTGCGTGATCCAGTTTAAAAAAGGGCCAGTTACGAAAAACGGCCGACAACCGTGTTGGTCCGGGCTCCTTTGTAGAATATACCATTTGCCTTCCTTGCCAGGCAGCTCGTAAAAGGCGAGCATAAACTTACCGTCACTAACACCGTGACATCTGACTAGGTGGTAGAGTTTTGCAGCGACTCGCCCGGATTGGTACCACCGCTTATCTATTCCTGCCGCCATAATGTTGCCGTTGACGTGTTCCGGTTTGGAGGATAAGGCAACCGGTACTTTAGATCGAGGTCTAACATCCCGGACTCAGGTTGGCAACGCACCATTACCACCTTTGGTGTTTTTAGGCGACGTGAATTTCTTACCATCAGGAAATCCGTCTGTTTGTTTGCCTTCCTATAACACAAAAAAAAAACCTGTTTGCTAATTTAATATTTCTTTTTCTTGTTTGCTTTTCTGCTTTAGCACTACATAGCATAAAAAAAATTCACTTTCTTTGTCCCTACGTCCCTTTGTATGCTTAAATCTTTAAAACTACGAATCGGATTGTGATGCGGTTTTTTTTAATAGATAAAGTGATTGAAGAGGAAGGTTTATACCTATATTTGATACCCGTGCGAAGCCGGGGCGGGACACTAGTAAAATACATAATTTAAATGATTGCTTTCCATGCTAAATTTTTCTCAACCAATGTTAAGATTATTTATAAAAAATGTAGATGTTATCGACAACAAATATAAAGATTATAAACATTAAATGAAAATGCCCTATTAGGGAATATTTAAAGTATTTAGAGCAAATCACTTACTTGAAGATCATTGAACTGATCATCTTCTTGCCGAGGTACAATGGAACTGACCATAGCATTATATAAAGTAGGCTGACCACCCCAGGAGTGAGTATGGTACACTGCACATTTCATACCAAGCATGGATGACAGTTCATCCTAAATGAAAAAAAAAAAATATTTCTGTGAAAATGGTTCAAGAAGCCTTTACACATACCCCCGTTTTCCCCGTATTTGTATTTTCCCCATTGTTGGTCCGGCCTCCTTTGCAGAATAGACCATCTGCCTTCCTGCCAGGCAGCTCGTAAAAGACAAGCATAGGCTAACCGTCATTAACTCCGTGACATCCTACTAGGTGGTAGAATTTCGCAGCGACTTGCCCAGATTGGTACCACCACCTTACCTATTCCTGCCGCCATAACGCCAATGCTTGGTAAGTTGGAGGGTAAGTTAGCCGGTAAAATTATTTTTGCTTGAGGCCCAACATCCCGCCCTCAGATTGGCAACGCACCATTACCACCTTTGGTGTCTCTAGGCAGTGTGAACTTCTCTTCTCTTTGCCTTCCAATATCTTAATAAAAACAAATCCCAACAACTTTTAATGTAACAAGACAACAAACAAGCTTACAGTTCTCTTAATGATAAAAGAGCACCATGGCCTGTAGATGCCATAGACATGATACATGTGTTTCTGACCTTTTTTATAAATCTAACAATGGCATATTACTTCTCTCTACAACTGCAATTAGTAGCTTAGTAAGCATGGATAAGGTAGCATTTTTTTAAATAATCTTAAAAATTCTACTTAAAAATTATTGACCTTTGGGAGAGCTCATAAGATTTACAATTAAAGTTGTGAATTAAATGCCCTTTAAGTCATTAGTTTTAGCAGTTTTGGTATTTATGTTTATTACAATAATTACAAAGACCAGTGGGGCTACTCCGTATCTTTTAAGTGATGATCACTGGGTAAAGGGCAAACACGTCATTTGACAGCTATTTGATGTACACTTTACCCAGGGATCATCACTAAAAAGATAGGGAATCAACCCCCAGAACCAGGTTAGAAACATCAATGTATCCAAATTAGATTACTTTAAAAGGTCACCTTTGTAATTCTGAGAAATGTGTAACAAATATAACTTTACCTCAATATCACTATCACTGTCCTCGTGCTTGTTGGCATTTTCTACATTATCTTGATCTTTATTATAAGCTCCAGTCTCTGCCATTTCTTTCTAAAATAATTTAGAATGATTATAAAAAAATATTTTTAGGTAATGTCAATAAAATAATCCCTTTTGTTATTGCAATTTGATTATTAGTTGCATTTTTGATTTTCACATTAAACAAGTAAAAAACCCATGCAGCTCCCCTTAAAGTAAGAGATAACCACAACCTATAGACATCATAGATGTTATCAGTGCGTGACTTGTGGCCCGGGTTTAAGGCAGATTGTGCAAATTTACCTGCTACTCTCCTTACCAGAACATGACATTGTCATTACAACAGCAGAAATAGGTACAGCGGCAAATCCCTACGAGAGTAAATTGCTGTACAGTACTCTATCAAAAGTGTCTTGTTGATAATGACCCATTTTGACGGTCTATTCTGTATAGATTTAATTTAATATTTTATTTATTTTAGTATTGACATAATAAACATTGAAGAGAGACATAGGCTATTAATATAAATGGGACTCCTTAGAAGAACTAAATAAATTTACTACACAGGCACTTAGAATAAATGTATTCTGAAAAACTCTAAATTCTTCAATCCAAATTTACCATAAAAAGAGCATATTCGTCGTCAATTTCTTTGGAACTACTGTCTTTGGATTGGGATGAACATTCAGGCTCATTGTTGGACTGTTTTGCAATTAAACTTTCCTTTGTAAGATGAATTAACTCTTCTAATTCTGATTGAAGAGCTAAAAGAGAATCTCTTTCATCCTGAGTTTGGGTAGTTTTCAGAGCTTCTTTTACCATTAGTAGCTGAAACAGTAATTTTTAATTAATTTTATCAACTAACATGTTTGTTGTAATTAAAAAATAGGGGACTTGGCAAGATTAGTACTGTACCAAACAACATAAAAAAATTCTAAGCCTAGCCAGACAAGAGAAGAAACAGCAAAAAACACCCTAGCAACAAAGATTTCTTTACTATGACATATTTTACATCTTTTAATGAAAAATATTTTATAAATATTTTTTTCTAAACATATTTTACACTTGCTGCTACCTGCGGCTTCGTCCGCGTTTTCACAGAAACCCGGTGTGCGATCGGGATTAAAAATAGCCTATATGTTAATCCAGGTCACAATCTATCTGTCTTCCGAATTTCATACAAATCCGTTCACCCATTCGAGTGTGAAAGAGTAACAAACATCCATACATCCATACTTACAAACTTTCGCATTTATAATATTAATAGGATAGAGGGGATGTGAAGTCTGTCAAGCATTAATTGTTAAGCATTGTTAAGCAATTCTTTTGGCTTGACTTCTATACATTTGGCAGTTATACTTTATCTATTACTTTTCTTATATTACTACTAAGTAGTATAACCAGTAAATTAGGTAATATAAAGTACACAGTTAGTACATTCTAGAACTCGCTTGAAGCAATATTGCTGTGTTGGTGCAACAAAGTTTTAATTAGGGGCACCCTTTTGCTTTTTCTCAATTATTTTTAATGACATTAAATTCATATCTCGAAGTTTTAACGATTATAAATAAAAAATAAATACTAAAATTTTACTGATTAATTAAACCTACCATAAAAGATAATCCAGTAACCAGGAAGTGAATTAAAAAAAAACTTTAGTCTGTTCTCTAAAACTAGAGAGTGGTTTAATATAACTTTGTTGCTCTGAAGCAGCAATATCATCATCTCACTATATTGTCACATCATTGTTAAACTTTACTGTATTCAATATACAAAGCATCCCAGCCAATTCACAATGTATCATAAATGTGTTTGGTGTCTGAAGGCGATGTATGTTCAGTATTATTATGATATCCATCTGCTTGTAGGCCTTACAATGTCATCAAAAACACAGAATATAGCCAAAGTCATAGAGATGATTTATGGAAAATATATCACATTCATATGTTGCTTCTTAATGTTACATAAAAAAATTGTGAAAACTTTTTTTACTTGCCTGGGTTTCATTTTGGCGAATAGAAGATTCCAAGTCTTCCATTTCTTAACAATTATGGTCTGCTCAAAATTTGTACTATACGGTATGTGATAGATTTTTAAAAAGGTTAGAAAAACAAATCACATTGAGTAATTGCGTAAATCATTGCTGTTATTTTTAAGAGCAATATAAACAATCAATATTTTCACTAGACATGATAACTCGTCACTATGAATTACAATGTCCTCTTCTTGTAAACAGAATTAAATATAATTGGAGAGTTTTAATATTTATTTTAATACTAATTTATTTTACTTATTCAAATAAAGAAAATGAATAATTTTGAACAAAACTATTCAAAACCATAACCAAGAAACGTCAAACTAGAAAATGATAGTAGATTTGTTGTTTTTTTTTAATTTTATCCCAGTCGGGGAAAGGCAAAAGATCTGAGTCCATACAGCCACGTCTTTCAATTCATGTCTTCCGTATTCATTCTTTATTTCAGTCATTAGTCACTAATTTACAAAGTCATGTCTGGTCTTGAGTAAAACGGTGGTTTCGTTACACAAGCTCGTCTATGAGATTTGGCGGCAGCGAGGAAATTGACGTTACACTAATTTCTTCATGATTATTTCATTTGTGCACTTACACTGAACAAAATTAAACTAATTCCCACCTAAATTAACCAATTTTACTCATGTTTTACACTAAATTCAATAATTGTGACAAAATGACGACCATTTTCATTCACGATGGCGCCAAAACTCAAAATGACAGTAGAGATGCAAAACACACATCGTCGCTTTCCAGCGACGATGTGTGTTTTGTAACTGTAACCCCAAACTATGAACTTTACAGTAGAGCCAAAAAACTTTTGAAGTTTTAGAAAAAAAATCATAACTCATGAACCGTTACGCCTACAATATTGTGCAGTTTGTGCTAACCTATAAAATGATCATCATCGTTTCTTGCTAAAGTTCCCTGGACAAGATTTAACAAGGGTTACAGCAAATGAAACTTTTTTTGAGACCAAGAAATCGCTGTAACTATATTAAACGAAGTATTGAAGTCTCATTTTGCCATGTTTCTAGGAAAGCATAAACGTCGTAACGAGCACACTCTATTTAATAATGCTGCTAACAGATGCAATATTTAGTTTTACTAAAATAAAATGCTGTAACCAATGGAATAGATACGAGGGTGGATCCAAAAGTTCTAAGCCCGACCAAGAAAATGAAAGAAAAGTGGGTCTTAATTTATTTTTATTTTTCGACATAGTCTCCATCTAGCTCAACACACTTCTTCCACCTGATCTGTAACTTGTTTATCCCCTCGAAAAAAAAAAAGATTCCGGAAGTTCGACGAAATAGTCGCTTACTGGGACTATCACCTCATCTGTGGTCGAAAATTTCGAGCCACCCAAGTGTTTTTTTTTAAATTTGGAAATAAATGATAATCCGAGGGGGCTAAATCCGGCGAATAAGGTGGGTGGGGCAGCAATTCGTAGCCACAATCATGGATTACAGACATTGTTTCAACCGAAGTGTGACCACGGGCATTGTCTTGATAAAACAAAACTTTCTTACGCAACATTCCCGGCCTTTTTTCTTTTATTTATTCCCGGAGTCTTCGTAAAAGGTTACAATAATAACTAGAATTTATAGTTTGACCTTTCGGCAAATAATCTACAATAATAATGCCCTTCGCATCCCAAAAAACAGAAGCCATGACTTTGTTAGTCAACAAAACGACCTTAGCCTTTTTCGGTGTAGGAGAGTCTGATCTTTTCCACTGTTTGGATTGTTGCTTTGATTCAGGAGTATGATGGTGAACCCAGCTTTCATCCATGGTAACAAATCTAGGCAAAAAGTCCTCGGGATCAGTTTCAAAAAGTTCCAAACAGTCTCGCGAAATTGTGTATCGAACTCGTTTTTATTCAGCTGAAAGCAACCTCGGGACCCAGCGAGCAGAAAACTTATGGAACCCCAACTCTTCCGTTATTATCTGTTGCACCCGGCCATAACTAATGTTTGTTAACTCAGCTATCTTACCAATGGTCAAACGTCGGTCACCCAGTACGAGATCACAAATTTTATCGATGTTTTCTTTCGTGGTAGAGGATGTAGGCCTACCACTCCTAGAATCATCTTTGATGCTCTCATGA
>NJDC01013907.1:107080-128999 GCA_002245475.1 Calephelis virginiensis | reverse complement strand
ACATTTAGTCATGCCCAGTACCCTCTGGTTATACACTTGTATCTGTTTCTATGCGTACGTATTGTTCATACTAGGATACCTCTAGTATAACTATTTTTTTTTTATTTATTATTTATTTATTTAAGATTTCGTGCTTGCGTTCAAACATGCTCAGTACCTACCTACCTTTAGTTATACTAATTTTTAGTTATAATATTTTAGTTATTAGTTATTAGTTACTTTTTAGTTATAATATTTTAGTTACATTAATATTAGTTTACGGTTACCAGGGCTAAATTTAATTATAGTTTTGGTAATAAATAATTAAACTAGTTATAAATACAAATAATTGGCTTAAAAGTTAAAGCTAAAAAATAATATTTTTTATAAATGTTAAAATATTTGCACATCAAAATATGGTAGAATATGTTGATATACTTACTTAAATATTTTTGTAACATCTCACACACATATTCCGCAAATAAATAATTTTCTTTCTTTCTTTCTTTCTAGTAACAAGTATTTGTCGTAATAGAACACCTCTCAATTTCTAATAAAAATAAAAGTTTATTTTATTAGGAAATAGAAAAAAGCACTTTTTCTAATGTTTTTGTTGCCGCGTAAGGACCCGGGTTTGTTTATGTGCCTGGTTTCCGATAGGCTTGCCACCTATCACACTGTGGGACTCAATGACTTCGGCTAGTCGTAGATACCCTGGTCGTGCCTCTACCGACGTCTTCGGGGATATGGCCTTGAAGATACTATTTCATTTCATAGAGACCATACATTGGGCACTTATGTTGCATATAATGTCAGACACAATTCACTAATACCAGTTGTACTTTCCACAATATATTTTTATTTTCATATTTTAGCCAAGCGGTTTCGCTATTTAAGTATCGGGGCTATAACAATTGAAGTTCAAGTTCTTCAGCTAAACACCAACCGGTTGGTTAGTGTTGAAATAAAGGCATCAAATCGAAGATTTCGTAGTAAAGATTCTAAATGCTGGAACTTTACTGTAAGATTAGATGGACAAATGGTTTTTGAGTATTTCCGATATAGTACCTATTGAATTTGACGAAGGTTTTTGTACTTTTAATGCGATTCAGTTATTTAGATAAAACATTTAGTTTCAGATTAAATTCGGAAAAATCAAATTCGAAAAACTTTGTATCTCAATGTGAACGGAGTCCCGCTTCGCCAAAATAAATTACGCAAACAATTAAATATCGGCAATAATGCGAACATGGGGTGCGACAATTTGTCTAGACCTGTCCAGTGGGGTAGTACTGAAGCTTGATTATACAGGATGCTCGACTTTTGTGTAAACATTAACTTATTAATTTACTTGTGATGTCAATATTGACACAAAATCTAGTCCAAACAAATAAAATGGGTGGAATTACCCAACGCATTTTGACGATTATGTTATCTCTTTATTATTCTAGTTGTATAGTTATTCCCATTATTGTCTGGGTTCCCTGTATAGGAAACACCATCTATTTCCCTGTATGAAGGCTAATAAGAGGAGGGTACTGATTTAATTGAATAAAGCTAGCAAGATTAGGTGTTGGCATCAAAGTGCTGTACAACAATTTGTCCAGGAAGATACCTATCGCTATTAGTATTCTTGTAGCCACGTGAAAATTAAACGGAATATAACTTTATCATAAGTTTTGCGTCGGGCAAACTTATTGTGAATTCACGGGTGACTCCAAAGACAACGGACCAGTTTCTACACGACCTCGTCGGCAAGGTTTAAGGAAGGTTCAATACCACTATTATATATATTTCCCATATCCTACACCATACTTCTCTCGTTAAGACTTCCACTGCGCGACGGAAGGAATCGAACCTGTAAGGTAAGTGAGCAATGGTTCTTATCTAGTCAGCTTGAGTTCTTGTATGGAGACGGCTCCAACACAGGTTACAGGATAGTGATGCAACAATAACATGAGAGTTTTATACTACGGTTCCTTCTATAGAAGAGCAATGTGTTGGTTCGCTATCGTTATCAACACTAACAACTATCTTAAAATATTAAATGAATGTGTACATTTTAGAGTATACCCCGACGAAGAGTCGTTAAAAACTCACAATCTGCTATGTAGTTATCTCTCGGATCTTCTAAGTGAGTGGCCGCGTTTCGATCCGGTGGTAGTTTTTAGAATTATATTGACGCGTTACAAGAATATTTATAAATCTACGTATTTAAATCTATTTTGAATTTTGAACTTTCATCATATTTATGTGGGACCAACTTCGGATCATGGTTTACTGTTTAGAGAGGCCACCAAATATTAAAAAAAAACAAAAACCATTACGTCATATGTATTATTAGTACATTAAGCCACACCAATGCCAATACAGGCATACTACAAACTTAGGGCTAAATGAAATGGTATCTATTCATAACAGGGAAATTGCTTATATCTCTTTAAAAAAGTACAGTATGAGCTTATCTCAGACACTAATTAATTTTAATTTTACACGTTCTGGAATCGAAACATAGAGATAACATTATTAAACATTCTGTATAAACATAATTGTCCTAGTGGGGCGAATTGCGTACTGAATGTAATTATGAGTCCGTAACATAAACGGTCCCGACTGGTTGCGATTAAGGAAACGACTGTAAAGCAGGAGTAGAAAACATTTAGTATGTTTACAATGTAACGTTTTGAATTACTTACATATCCTAATTTTGTAAAAAATCGAATTCAGAATAAAATTTCCTAATTACAGTTTCACCAAATATAAGATGCAGAGATATTTTTTTCCAATAAGATTTATTGAAATCATGAAGATCAATAAGACATTATGATCACCTCTTCACCATTAAAGCTAAAGTAGTATCTTCACACCCATATCCCCGAATGGTAGGCAGAGGCAGGGTTTGTTGCCCGACCCGGGATTCGAACCCGGGACCTCATGCAGTCAAGTCCAACAGCTGAACCGCTAGACCACAGAGGCGATATAAATATGAAGCTAGAGAATACGATTAATTTCACCAATTAAGGATAATCGGAAACCATTAGCAGTTGGCATCGGAGCGCATCACCGCTCAACAATTCGCGTACCTAGATCACTTTTATACATTTTCATAGTAGGTATGTACTATTTGCGGCCAGTCCAAGTGCGCCATTCTTTTTATGATTTCAAGTCTTTAATTTGCATACTTTAGAATAACATTATTTAATTTTATGTCAGGAATTTCGTGTACCTGTAATCAAACAAATTCCAAATGTTTGCGACTTCTGAATCAAATTGTTCAGAGTGATTGGGTAATGAAAGGAAAGTGGGAGTTTTGGCAGATCTCGACAATTTTATAGTAAGTAAATAAATGTAGACACAGCCTTACATTGTAAAACATTAAAAAAATCATCTAATAAAAGTATATTGTTCGTTAAAATCAAAGTTTTTTTGTCAAAGAATAGTGTTTTCATAATTGTATTGTTTACAAATCCAGAAATATAGACATTTATTTGATTCACTAAAAATTCAGGTGAACTTTGTTCTACATGACTGAAAACTAATATAAATTTGATTGTCAAAAATTCAAATGTTTTATTTCCTATTTTTCTGGTAGTGTTTTTCGTTTTTTATTTTTTCCCAAACTTAAAGAAAGAGTAATAAACCAAAATAATTTATGATTAATTGAACTTACCTTAAGTGAATTTTAACCAAAATTATGTGAGATGTTACATCCTTGAGGTTTAAATAACTCATGTACTCCGAAGTTCTATCTACCGCATCACCACACAGTTTAGATCTTTGTTTCACTAAAAGAAAAATAGTTACTATATGTTTCACCTACCTACCGTCGCGGCGCTGTCATACTCAACGTTCATTCCTTTAGAGTGCATAATAAAATCATTTTGCATTTCTTTATGGGCCAAACTCACGTCAACATATGTTTACATATGCCTGGGTCGGGAAGGACCTTAAATCTCTTCGGATGTAACATCTCACATAATTTTGGTTAGAATTCACTTAAGGTAAGTTCAATTAACCATAAATTATAATTTCTATGTTACATCTCGGGATTTTAATAACTCATGTACACGTTTAGCGCAGATACAAAATGATTTTAGTTTTTATAGTTGACGAAATTGAGTTAGTAAAATAATGTTCGATGTAACTAACAAATCACTATATTTTAAATGAAAATTATAATAATATTGTTTGTTAACATCGTTATTATAGGAACTATGACTGTAGAATATTGCCCCAGCGAAGTCCTTATCTTGTTTGTTATCTAGTAGAGCTAAATTAAAAAAAATGGCAAAACATAAAGAACTACCCGACTTTCTGGTGGTCGTTTTTATTACGTCCGCGGAGCACCCAGCACGAGCGCGGTGAGCTGTGGATATCGGCGCGTAGCAAGTGCTGTGTGACGTAAATAAATTTATAATTTAAGGACTTGTTTAACCCACCGACTGATAGTTTGAGAGCTCGCATTATGGCACGTTTTTTTAAATCAATATTAATTTGTCAGTATTTGGATATAAACGATATTGGTATGTAACATTCAATTAAGCAGATAAGGTCTTAGCTTATTATCTTTTCTTTAAAGAAACGAACAACTATTTTGGGACAAGGATTGTTACGTGATGACATTTTAATGATATCTGTAATAAAATTTACCAAGTGTAATAAATATCCCTATATTTTTAACCTCTATTAACGACAAAGTTTGCATACGTTGCCCGGAAGGTAACGGTAGCGAAATTAAAATTTTTCAGACAAATAGTCTGAGTCTAATGACTCTTTTGAGAATTGAGTGGACAGATATGATAGTACTAAATTTGGATCCCAATTATTGATTTTTAGGTAGGTTTGATTTAATTTCAGAAATACCTTTAAAAACTTGGGAAACTAAATCATTATAACATGTACTTTTTCCCAATATTATCGACAAGGCCGAAAGATAGGTATTTAAAGTGCTATCGATGCCACCAGCATTAAAATTTTTATTTAAAAAATGTAGCAAAATAGGTACCGATAAATTAAAACGATCGTATTTATTTTCATTGCAGATACGAGTACCAAATATTTGTAAACTGCAAATATTTGCTGTTACGTGTTACTAATAAAAAGTGATGTAATTATTATTTCAAATATGTTTTCATAAAGGAGATAATAAAATATTCTTATTAGGTTCTAAGTACAAGATATCAGACACACTAGAGATATGAACAAAGTGAACCTAGGTCAGTCAGTAAGGCAGTAAGGGACATTAAAGACAGGGAACTTATATAGATACCCGTGGGTTCGTCATTAACTATATTCCTAAAACATTTTGTAAGTAAATTGTGGGAAGGCATAGCGGTAATAAAAAATCTACCTAACAGTAAACGCCTCCATTGTTAAAAGCTTCTAGATTTCACTTCCATGAAATGTATTTTTTACATTTCATCAAAGATTTGATTTTTTGTTTGTTTATTTGAAACTAGCTGTTACCCGCGGCTTCGCCTGCGTAGTCTATTTATTTAATATTTAACTCTCCAACGCTACCCGTTGAAATTTTAAGATAAAAAACTTTAATCTATTTTTATTTAAATATCATCTAAAAAGTGTTACACGATGATGTTCTGGAAAGAATAAATTTAGAAAGTAGTGCACTGAGCACAACCGTTCCATAAGGAGTCAACCACGCGCATACCACGCGTCTGTGTCGCGCGGTCTTTAAACTATAGTGTTAACGTAGTGATTATATTCTATTTGATAGTATTATTTTAAAACTGCGATATCTCCTGAGATAATTATTCAAATCTAGTTATGTGAAATGCAATTTTGTTTTAAATTAATACGTCTGATGAATGAAGTATTTTTTTGGATAAGTATTAACATCGTGTTTATAAAATAACCTTCGGAAATAATGCATTATTTTGAAACAAATTTGGTTAACATAAAAAAAGGTTATAGTAATCTAACCTTAAAATATAGAAATGTACTGTCGCAGACTTTTTTTAAGACTTTTAAAGGGGAACAATTCTTTCATACATGATTTTTACGAAACTTTCACCGTTAACCCACCGCACACTCTCAATAGGAAAAAATCCCCCGATTTTAAAACATTTATCATTGGTGCTTCGCTCCTATTGATCTTAGCGTGATGATGTATAGCCTATAGCCTTCTTCAATAAATGGAATTTCTAACACTGAAAGTTCAAGCAAACAAACAAACAAACTCTTCAGCTTTATAACACTAGGATAGATAGTATAGATTTTGGTTCCAAACTCTTACAAAAAAATATAGACGAACTGCTTTCATACCAACTTAGTCATAAAAGGCAAGTTTCGGTTAATTTTATTAAGAGGAAAATCTGGAAAATTAATTTGTCTATACTAACACATTTAGCGGTGACGTGGTTTTGCACCTTTCCATGTTTATATTCTTTTATAATAAGGTTGATAAGTATACTCTTGATTAAATTATAACTATAAAAAGTAGCCTATGTTATTTCGTTCCTCATTAAGTGTCTAAATACAAAGTTTCACAATTATATTTTTAAAAATAATGATTTTCCATACAAAATTCGTCACCTGTTTTTACCCCAATTTTCTCCCCCAATTTTCGCTATAAAAATAGCCTATGTTTTTTTATTCCTAATAAAGTGTCTGAATACAAAGTTTCACTGTTATATCTTCAAAAATGACGATTTTCCATACGAACATTCATCACCTCTTTTTACCCATTCTCCCTCGTTTTTTAGTGATAAAAAGTAGCCTATATTCTTTCGTTTATCATAAAATGTCTAAATACAAAGTTTCACTGTTACAGCTTTAATAATGACGAATTTCTATATGACCATGCATCCCCTCTTTTTACCTATTTTCCCCTATTTATTTGCAGTAAAAAGTAGCCTATGTTGTTCCTCAGGGTTTATTTTATCTCTGTTGCAAATAGGTTGGGTATGACAGCGCCCCGACGGTAGGTAGGTGAAACATATAGCAACTATTTTTCTTTTAGTGAAACAAAGATCTAAACTGTGTGGTGATGTGGTAGATGGCGCAACGGACTACATGAGTTATTTAAATCTCGAGGATGTAATATCGAAATTATAATCGAGTCCGTCCGGTATTTTTTTTTGTTTCAAAACCAGAATTTAAATTATCTGTACAAGATTTCGCAAGTCTTAGGCAGACTAACAAATAAAGTGATATGTAGAAGATAATGTAGTATATACAAACGTCTTCAGGGCTGGTATTTTCCCTGTTGTAAATCGAGCCTGCAAGTGATCCTTCCTTCGACTGAAATGGTGCTTTTCTAACTTGTATTTTAAATGCTTTTTAATCTCAACTTACGGACATGTTTATTTTTGTACTAAATGTAAAGATCTTGCTTCAGGCAACGCACGTGTCTGTTTCATGTGGTTGTCACGGCAGTAATGTGTTGCATTACTTTTATGTTTACTGTTAGTTAAAATGTAGCTGAACCTTTAAAGGCGAAAAAAAAAGTTAAAGGTAGAAAGCTGTGTGAAATCACAAAAGTCTTCAATATATAATTGAAATTCATTATATAAATTGAATAAAGAATGTTTTCGACTTATAGACATTAAAGTTTTTGCTGCTTTACCAACAAGTGAGTAGGGTGTTAAGTTTCTTTTGCATTTAAAAGATTACTGACAACCCTACATTTAAAAAAGGAACACAGTAATTAAAAGCTTGTGATTTTTAAGTGGTCTAATTAAATTTTGATATCTGTCAAGTGGTTTTTAGGTTACATATACGTACCTAATTTTGTATATTATTCCAATGTAATCCATGTTCCCCGTGTCCCGTGAGCCCGGACCAGAGGGATCCTTTGCAGACAAGACTATCTGCCTTCCTGCCAGGCAGCTCGTAAAAGAAGAGCTTAGGTTTGCCGTTACTAACACAGTGACATCCTAATAGGTGGTGGAGTTTCACAGCGACTCGCCGGAATTGGTACCACCGCCTTACCTATTCCTGTCGCCGTAACCTCAGTGCTTGCCGTTGACTTGTTTCGGTTCGAAGGGTTAGGTAGCCGGTAAACTTACGTTTGCTCGAGGCCTAACATCCCACCTTTACTTTCTTACCATCAGAAAATCCGTCTGCTTAATTGCTTTTTTATATTATTAAAAAAAATCTTAAACATTTCTACTACGCCTTTTCGTTGTTATACGACTACACGTCATGTATTTACACTTACTAAGACTGACTAGTTTAAACACACACATAAACTAAATACAACTAACATTACCTCACCAGAATACAACAAATCTATTTACACTGTATATTACATATGAGTCGATTAAAATCAAAACCGGCAATCTGTATATAGATTACATATATGCATATTGTACTTCATATTCACAAAATGTAAAACCAGTTTATAAACGTAACTCATAAAAACTCGAGCTCAGATATTTATTTAAGAAACGAAATGAATTTAAACAAAAATGTCAGTTAATGTAAACCGCGAAGTTTACCGGCAGGACCCCGGTGACCTGTATTATAGGAACTTTTAGAACCTACTTTAGACACCAGTTCTCTTACAAAACGGCTTTAGTTTTATACAGTTCATGTGTTTAAAATAAGTAAATATTTTAAGAACCTCAAATTGTAAAAAAAGGTACAACTATTGTTTGTTGCACTTGGTTAAAAAATTTGCCGGACTGTTATCTTCTATATAATATATAAAAATCGGCCAAGTGCAAGTGCAAGGGTTCCATACTATCATCAATTTAATAAAAGTTACGTTTGTAGCATGGGAGCCCCCCTTTAATATTTACTTTATTGTTATTAAATTATTTATTTTGCAAGGTAATATACAAGTAATTGTTTTGTAAAAGTTTGAAGCGTCTACCTATTACCGTTTTTAATATTAAGCAAAAATATTTGAAAAAACACGTTTATTTTATGGAGACCTCCTTTAATTTATTTTTAATTTTTAGAGTATTTGTTGTTATGGCTGCAACTGAAATACATCATTTTCAATTTCAAATTTCTAGCTATCACGGTTTATGCGATACAGCCTAGAGACAGACAGACAACGGTTGCTTAGTAATAGGATCCGTTTTTACCCTTTGTGTGCGGAA
This sequence comes from Calephelis virginiensis, assembly GCA_002245475.1. Taxonomy (NCBI): domain Eukaryota; kingdom Metazoa; phylum Arthropoda; class Insecta; order Lepidoptera; family Riodinidae; genus Calephelis; species Calephelis virginiensis. The sequence continues at coordinate 119,952 of NJDC01013907.1, read as the reverse complement.
CCCTAAAAATTAATCCCTATTTAGTTGGAAACAATGATTTTGGTAACTCGTAATATTTATAGTACTGTATTAAATAACTAAAAAAGAGAGAAGTGAAAATAAACTTTTCAAATGCAGCTTGTGCTTAATCAAAAAAACACAATTATCTAGTCTAAAACAGTGGAGGGTCTGACAGTCACCACGTTCAGTGACTTGCGTTTCGTTTAACACGCGTGCCATTTTCAAAAGAGATGATCATTTGTGGGACCCGATCTTAGATAATGTCAGGAGGGAGACAATTTATTCTAATGCAAACTGACAACAAATAACAAATATATATTCCCTTTTTTATTGTTCTGTTCTGATGCGACGAATGCTTTGATTTAGGGTAAAGCGAGGGGTTGTGCGCGTCGAATTGTGGTCGGATTATTTGGGATAGGTCTGATTTATATTACTGGCAGAATTTGAGTGTCAAGTTTCCGATATAGGGCACCAAAATGTCCCTACGGTATCTTAGCTTATCGTTTTCCTTGTCGTCGACTTTTTAGTTATAGTGATACAAAGCTTTTTATAAGTTTAATTTGGTCTCGAAGCTAAAAGTAATCTTTTGAAATTATCGAAAAAAATAAACTCATTTAAATTATAAGTGTAACAATAAACTTTTAAATTTATAGTTCAATGTCATATATTATATTTAAAGTTAAATAATAACCGCCAAGAGGGTCACAAGATTTTTTTCAATTTGTAGCCAGTGCTGGACTTGAGTTTCCCGTTTCTTACATTTTTTCGTGTTTTTCCCGATCTTTACGCCCATATCCCCGAAGAGGTAAGCAGAGGTACAACCAAGGCACCCACAACTAGCCGAAGACACTAAGTACCACAATGTGATAGGTGGCAAGCCTATCGCCAACCGGGCACATTTCCAATTCCGACCAACATTTTTTTTAAATTAGAAAATTGGAAAAATCCAATTTTCTTTGTGTTGGCCGACCCGGGATTCGAACCCATGACCTCATGCAGTCAAGTCCAACACCCGGACCGCTAGACCACAGAGGCGACTGTTCCCGATCTCATTTATAAATAATGCTATCTGCTTTCCTGTCAGGCAGTTCGTAAGAGGCGTTCACAAGTCAAGTTTATCAAACTGAACTTAAATCAAATTGTATTTATTTTGTAGTAAAGGCGTCTTACACTTAAAACAAGTCAAGTTAATACTAACAATACTGCTGATGGTGAAGTGTCGTGCTGCAACTCCGGGCAGGAATCCACTGACTTACCTATTCCTGTCATATTACAGTGACATATTCTGGTAGAGAGTAGAGTAGCCGGAAGACTTGCACAGTAATTGGCCTAATAACCTGGCCATAAGACAACGACGCTCCTGCAATATCAATGGAGTCTAAAGGCCACATTAATTTATTCAAACTTTATTGAAAGGCGATTTTTATTAAAAAGCGAACTTAATGCTAATTCTCTCCCAGTATCTCTCTCAATATTAGAAGAACCGATTTGTATCACATGAAAAAAATAGACAGGCAAATAATAAAAATGTTACTGTCAGAAATTTAAAGTTTAGTTGTTTGCTTGATTAATCTGGATATTAGGATTTTATAACTATATTATTTACCATTATGAAATCAAATACATTCACAATTGCAAAAATATATTAAGCAAGACTATTTTTTAATAAGTAAATAAATATTTAGTGCACCTATTACACCATGAAGGAAACATATAATTTTACGCAATAGTACCTACGAGGAATAAAATGTGCTTTATCTCTTTATCGTGCATATTCTTATAACTTTTTATACACAAAAGTAAGTACTATTATTGACTTAGTAAACGAAAGCGGTTTTGACGCCATATATATTATGTGATATCTTCCAAACAAGCTTTTTATCTGAAGAAATCACGTAAAGTGTGTTATACTCGTATATAAAATAACAAATTATATAAAATCAATAGATTAAGCAAAATAAATGTAAAAACACAACAAACAATTTGCTTTAATTCAATATTTTTCACGAAAGCCCAAAACCCTATCGTTGAAGCAGACCCAATGTTTTCTCTCTTAACTTTTCCGATAGTCATACATAAATAATACAAGAGAAAATACCTAATAAAAATGCCCTTAGTACCGGATACAAAGAATATAAAGTTAAAGAACAGTAAGTTCCCCTACCTTGTAGACTTTTAAGCAATTTCCTACACGTGTTTCAAATAGAATCAAACAAGTCTATAGCTCCCCAAATTGACTATAATTCAGCTTTTTGGAGTAAGGAAATAAGAAACAGACGTCCGTTGCACCTCGAGATACAAGAAAGTTTAGTTTTTATGGGGGACTAAAATTATATTCCTTTGATATATGACGACACTTCTGCCCTCGGAATTTGAGCGTACGTTTTCTAAACGGTCACTGTGTGTGCAGACCCCTATAAATTTTATATGAACTGTGGGATTACTGAAAACCGGACCCTTTACTGAATTATTCTTTCAAAGAATATAATTCTGCTAATGTAATGTTACATTTTACGTGTAATATACTGGATGAATCATTGAAACGATTTGGCAAAAATTTTAATGTACGTATTTATTTTGTTTATTCTATTTACGAAACTTATTGTAGGTACTTAGAACTAAACCAACATAAACATCATATTAAACTTATGAATATATGCCATTATTACAACTATTACACTACGAATTATTAAACAAATAAATCTGTTATTTTTTATAATAGTATTCATAATAGTATAAAATAAAAAAAAGTGAATTTTCAAGTATTATTATAGTAAGAAGAATTTTGAAAGTTATGTTTCAAATATCCTATAGGACAACTACAAAAAAACCGACTCCAACTATTTCATTATCGTGTCGCGGTTTTGATATTTTTTTTCAAGACAGCTAATGATTGCGAGATGGTCTTACGTGAATTTTATTATTCTTATTTATTATTTATTTTATTATTTTGTTATTATATTTTCACATTAATTTTATCATATTCGTAACATCTTCATAAGGTCACATTTAATAAGGTCTAACTTTTTTGCACTGAATTATATCGCCTCTGTGGTCTAGCGGTCTAGGTGTTGAACTTGACTCAATGAGTTCCCGGTACGACTCCCGGGCAACGAAAAGAATATGTGGTTTTTCTAACATTGTAAAAAAAAACTTCTGCTGGCACTGCCGGAGTGAAAACTTGAATATTAACCAATATTTGGTGCACTGAAATCTACTAACATATAGTTAGTAGATTTCAGTTATAACTGACTACTATGGTGGAATAACAGTACCACCCGCGAGTGTTAGGGTCGTCACAGCCCGACAACAAGTAAACAATATTGTTATACAAATATTAAGGGTGGAGAAATTTATTTTTGTCGATATCTATTGCAAGAATAACCCAATAAATTGTATTTTCTTCCATCAATACAAATAACCATAAGGGTTAATCGTGCGCGTAAACTATAATGACAAAGTTTGTCCTTCCCCTTGATACGTTGTTTCAAGTTGCAATAAACTTAAGTATTAGAATTATTAGTTTAGGTCGCATGAATGATTTTATATAAAATACTTTCATTAGTCATATTATTTGGTACGCCAACACTCAGGCTCATTGTATTTGTGAATACAATCCCAGATGGTACCACGCACCTAGTTATAAACTTTTTTTTATTGATCTAGTTGAATCAGACTCTATTAATTCCTACTATGGCAATTCTCCATATAATAATATAGTACATATCTTAATGAGCTTCACTGAAAAATTGGAAGTTAAAAACTATACAGATTTCCTGTTACGGAAACATTTGCGAATACAGGTTTATTAGCTGTTTTTTATACAGAATTTAAGTTAATAGAATTTTATGTTCTGTTTGCCGGGTGTATGTTTAAACGTTTCTTTTTCTAACTAGTAGATATTGAATCGGTAGATAAACTTAATAAAATTTTCATTTCATATAATATTTTATCTTATTTTACAATAAGTCTCAGGAACTGACACGTATGTATGAGAAGAGCGATGAATGTGGAGGAAGCTAGGTAGGTCAACTAGGATATTTTGCTGTCCTTCTCCCTGTTCCTTACTTGGCGTTTAGATAAGAGGGTTATTAAGTAAATAAGCCATAATATTTTTTATTTACTTCATTAGTACACCTGAAAGTAGTAAAATACACTAGAAAAAACAACATGAAACTTTTTAGAAATATTTTGTTTCATTTAATTAAATTTAGTTTACAAAGCTACTTATAAACATTTTTCCACGAAGGACGAGTCTAGATATGGGATTTTTTATACGTAGTTTGGATCACCTTCATCACTACATTGTATAAAACAAAGTCGCTTCCTCTGTCCCTTTGTATGCTTAAATCTTTCAAATTACGCAACGGATTTTGTTGCGATTTTTTTAAGTGTTTAAATAGAAAGGTTTATACGTATATTTTATACCCATGCGAAGACGGGGCGGGCCGCTAGTATCAGTATAAGACTTAAGTGGCCAACTTAAGCTTTATACAGATATGAATAAGTAAAGAAGTTTATGAAGATTGATATTAATTTCAATAGAACTGCTACCGGTCTTGTTTCATAGATATACTGAAATGAAGAGAAACCAGAAATTTAATTAAAAAGCGCAGATATTTAACCAAAAGTAAAAAAAATAGATTAAAAATGATGAATATATTTCAACAAAACAATAGTAGAGGTAAATAGTATTTAGTAGAGTAGAGCAAAGCCATTGAGTACATAATATGATTTTAAAATAAATCCCTGATCCTTTTGGCATTACTTTTACCTAGCAAAGCACTTTTTCAGTGCACGACACACGACCGCCGTAAGCGATATTGGGTTCCACTAATGCAATGTTCAGTCTGTCCATTTGTCGCACGTCTACTAATAGAGAAATTCCATTTAAACTTAGTTTGCGGAGGGGTTGCAAGCCTATTTACTTTTTAATGTCGAATTTAAATTGTACGTGCAAGAGATTTATACGGGTGTTGGATCATTATTTTTATAGCTTCGTTCTTTGAATTTATAGCTAAAGCGTTTGAATTTATGTACTGTTAACGTATTAAATGTTTTATTTGATAGGAAAGTAGGTAATTAACTGTTTTATTGGCTCCATTAATCTGTTATTGGCTGATATGGATTGCAGACGAAAAGCGAAATGTCAATAAGATGAGTTTACGTGACGTTAAAAGTTATTACGGCCTTTACTATGAGTTGGTATAGATAACGCTCAGTAAGTTACGTGTCGAAATCTATGTCACTTTTGGTCGAAAATGTGTTTCTCTTAGTTACCAATAGAGGCGCTATTCAAAGTTTTCATACAAGTAATTTACAAAGACGGTAGCGAGTGTAGTAAACTTGACCAGCCATAAAACTAATGGTAAGAGAGCCTTTGCCAAGAGTTGCTACAGAACGAAATGTATGGCGCGTTGGTCTAAAAATTTAGTTCCCTTACGGCCAATATTAATAATCAATCCTAATCCAAAACTTGCTGTCCAAGATTGATATTTTGATCCATTTTTATGTTATCGTTTGCCAATAACATATCTGTGGACAGGATAAATATGGGAATTAGGTATAGGATAGGCCGACGGATACGCAGCTATCTAGATTGCTTGAAATCCATCTTTATAGAAATATTATTAACATTGGCCGTTAGTCAACAGTAGATGCGCTGTAGTTTTCGTATAAATAATCTAAGGGGACGCTTACTAGTACAGCGCCGTAATCTTACGTTAAGGAATCTGTTCGTATATAATTTCAAAATCAAATCATAGTGATTACTAGTAAACGATTTTATTATTTTATAATAATTTTAAATTAATTTAAAATACTGGCTATTTTAAATGAATTTAAAATTTAATAACACTTCACTTATTGTCACGCTACGTTGTACCTAGTACGAGTCCTGACGTCATCAGCCTTCGCATGCGATTGCGGTCGACGTTTACATTATAACAGCATTGTTATGGTTGTTTTTCTATTTTGCGTTGGATAAAATTATAGTTTGTATGTTTTAATAAATATAATAATTTTATATTAATTAATTTAATGTAATATAAATCATTTTAATTTTATGTTAACTTCGTAAATGGAAAGTGTTATCGATTCCCAACCCACTCTTAAATCTTTAAATGTTACCCTGTATATAAAAACTTCAAGTCATGATACTTGAATTTGCACTTTTCTAAAATTGATATAATTTTCCATGAGTCATATTATGGGTTATTCTATCCGTGGCGGTATGCAATATATTGCTGGAATCTGTCAGTAATCAACTTTCAGAATTAGTAAACGCCCATTATTTAAAAAAAACAGAAAACTTCTTTGCTTTAAGTCATAACGTATTGAATGCGTCGTTAATTTTAAATATGAAGTCAGAATAATTCATACTTTGTATAATTCGCATTGAAGTGCATAAATACATCAAAAGTAAGCGTACTAATTACGCACAAGCACTCGTTCAGCTTCTTGAAATGAAAAAGCAATATTTATTTTTATATGAGAACTACGATGTACGAAATTTGGATATGATGCCAATATGCTTCGCCTGTTTGTCGACTGGTTAGCATGCACGCCTTACACTGCTGACTAATCGCGAGACGCGGTTTCGATTTGGGACGAGGACGGACATTTTAGTTATGAAAATAAATATTCTGCACTTTTGAGTCTGTGCGTTTTTTAAAATTATTCTACTACTTATATGTATGAGTATCATACAACCATCATACAAGAATAATTTGCCTACTTTGAGATAAGATTTTATTTTTGTGATTTGCTCATTTGATACATTTTGTTTATTTTTTTGTTGTTCTTTGGTAATTAATGATATTAATACGTGATGCCGAATCTTTGGACCCCTTTTTACGAAAATTGCGCGGACGCAGAAGCATAAAATGTGGCACACTTATAGTTTATGTGTAGAAGAAGTGCCGAATGCTGATATTATTAATAATGCTTTTAAAGTATATTAAATCGATAAATAAAACGTTACTTACACTACCATGTATTTGACACACACACAAACAAATATTGAATTATATTGATGATAACGATAAAACATCACAGATTGGATTAAAAAGTTTGGAAACAAAGTAGTTGGTCTTGAGAAATGAAGATGGCGTTCTTATCAACAAGATATTAAAATTTATTATGTTTAAATTTCGACCAATGGGCGACCACTAGTTAATATAAACTTATCAAAGCTGTCATGTAAGTGACTTTAATAATGCTCATCTCCTAAGAATTGGTAAGAAACATAACAGCTGTTCTTTATAAAAGTACAATCTAGCACTTTTAGTACATATTATGAAAATATTACATAAGACTTCAAAAAGTTTGTACAATCAAAAATGTTTAGTAATTTTGATGATTAATAGACTAGCCAGTAAACACCATAGATGTTAGTCGTGTGTCGCTGTCATGTAATAGGGTTTTTTTTTAACGAGTGAAAATCCTCATGGATACCCGCTACCGGGGGAAGTGGCGGGCTATGCCGGACTCCTACCGGCTAAAACTACTCGGTGACCGTCCTCTGTGCGTATCGGGTGACTGCGGGATCTCCGAAGAACGCACCGCTGTCACACTTACATCTGCCTGAAGGCTCATCCGCTCAAAAGCCTCCCCCTTCTGATGGCATCACTTTGACGACAGCAGCATGGGGTCACACCATGCTATGCTGCCTCACGTCCCGGGCTGCTTTTTAAGTCAACTGACACCCCGATCAGTTGACTCACAGCCCCAACCCCAGACCAACAGGCAGAGGATACCGTAGCCCTATTCGTCGCCCGGTACTACAGGGCCCAAGGTGTTTTAGGCCTATTGTGTAAGTCTACTACCTGCCCCTCTCTTTGGACTGTCATTATAGTGGCAGAAATAAGCATGGCAGTTGATCCAACCCGAGTAAGTTGCTGCATGGCACTTTAATATCTAAATACTATAGAGTTGTAGTTTACGGAAGACAGAGTTAAATTTAATTAAAGTTATTAAATGTTTTGTTATGTTGTTGTTAATTAAACTAGTTATAAATATAAATAATTGGCTTAAAAGTTAAAGCATATATTACTAAATAATATTTTTTATAAATGTTAAAATATTTGCACACCAAAATATGGTAGAATATGTTGATATATTAACATATTTTTGTAACATCTCATTTACACACAATATTCCGCAAATAAATAATTTTCTTTTTCTCTTTCTTTCTTCTTTCTATCACAACATTTTTGGCCCCATTTGGGATAAACCTCCTGCTGCCATAAAGAATCTGTTATGTTCCGGTATAGAAAGTAACATCCAAGCTACAGGACAGAGACGCACCTGTAACATCTATAGTGTCTATAGGCTACGGCTATCTCTTGCCATCAAGATACACGTATGCTTGTTCGTTGACTTAACATATCAAAATAAAACTCAAATCCACTCAGCGCTAGATTTACTTAGAGAATTGCCAGATGGCGTATCCACAAAGTTTATTACATCAATTCTCCTTCAGCGTCCTAACGATGTTTAGCTCTGGGGACATGTCACGTCTTTAAAATGTATGTAAATTGGTAAATATGATAAATTGCGTACTTATACAAGAACAGATCTTACATTAGGGGAGGTTTGAAAGATAATACTATTACTAATCTTAAAGCTTTTTTGACCAGCTTCTAAAAAGGAGGAGGTTCTCAACTTGAATGATATGAAATCTCTCTATAGCCAGCTAATCTTCTTTTTACCACCTGATAAATAAAGGATACATATACTTTCATATATTTTCGATTGAAGAGACAAATATGTGTTGGAGATACGCATTTTCCCTGTTTACCACCGCCTAAGTTAATATTTCCGACACGGTCACAGTGCTTGCCGTAGTTGTATTCTATGCCCAAAGAAAGTCTACAAACCCTCCATAAAATAGTAAAATACCAATAACATCTATTATGTCTCTATGATGGTTGGCTCTTACGAAACATAAGGAGCATCACCGTTTTAATTTTAGCTTTAGAAGTCATGTACTTTGACTTGATATATTGCGGTTTTCCACCTTGAGATTTTGAAGACTTCTTGGTACAACTCCTTTGTGGGACGTATATTCAAGGGCAATATTTTCAAGCAGGTAGCACTTACGACTGTAGTCTAGCGGTCCAATGTAAGGACTTGACACCGTGAACTTCCGGGTTCGATATCTACGGGGATCGAGAAACAAAAAACAATGTGTTTTTTCAATTTTCTAATAAAACAACGTTGTCCGGAATTGCATTTAAAATGCTCGGTTGGCGATAGGCTTGTCACCTATCCTATTGTGGGTGTTATAACTATCTTTGGGTAGTCTTGGGTGCAATAGTTGTATCTCTTCGGGTATATTAGTGTAAAGATACTTCTATTTAAGGTAAGATACATGGCTATCATAGATAAGTTAGCAAGCAACTACTGTTATTTTTCAATCATGTTAAAAAAAAACATAGCAATAAAACTCTAACCTATATCTAACTGCAGACAAGTTATTGAATTCTATTTTTAGGAGCTTTCAAGTAAATACAGTATTCCTAACTTAAAAGTTGACAACGCATTTGTGATACCCCTGGTGGTGGTAGCAGTGATCACTTACCACTAGGTCACCCTCGTTTTCATGATGTTTAAAAATATCAATACCAAGATTAAAACTCCGCGTGTCACTACTCCATTCGATTGAACTTAGTGCGATTAGAAATTTCGATATGCGGGTACACAGATATCGAAATTTTCGTTAGGGGAACTAAATAAAGACGTAAAAGCACATTCACACATGTAAATGTTTCAAATGTGTATCTAAAATCAATCCTATTATCAAAATAACCTTTATTTTTGACTGCTTTTGGTCGAGGGCCATCATCGATTATTCGCGAAGCTCGAGTTTGAGCTTGTTGCTCCGCAGGTGCTTGTGTGATGATTGTCTGTATTTCTGGTTCCATAAATATTAAACTAAAGTATGTTTTTATAAGAATCTCACTACTAAAATCGACTATCAAAAGTGTTACCTCCATTGGCGCATGATGCGACGACCAAGAGAAACAGGGATTCACAGTGATAAGATGTAGACATCCATTCCTGTGTATTAGTATATTTGACTAATTAAAAGCGTTAGAACACAAGCCAGGCAAATCTCGCATTTTACCCACTAGTTACAGACCCATTAGCCTAATTAACACATTAGGCAAAATATACGAGAGAATTATACTCTCACGTCTTAAGTCAGTAGTTTGGGAAAAGGGCCTGATACCGAACGAACAATTCGGTTTCAGAGCCGCCCACTCGTGTACCCATCAAGTGCACCGCCTAACGGAGCACATCCTGTCTGGCTTAAATTCTACCTGTGTCCTCAAGGAGAACACAGGCGCCACATTCCTGGACGTCGCCAAGGCATTTGACAAAGTATATCCGGCACACCTATTTGGTATAGCTTGTATACCAAGCCGTTGTGCCAGACAACGGCTTGGTATACAAGCTATACCAAATAGGTGTGTCGGATAGGCTAGTGCACATCGTACAAGCCTACTTGTCAAACCGCCGTTTTCGGTTCCGAGTCGAAGAAACTCTCTCCACATCCCGCCCTTTACAAGCAGGCGTCCCTCAAAGATCAGTGCTCTTTCCTATCCTGTTTTCATTATACTCGGGCGACATCCCACGAGTTCCTAACGTAGAGTTAGCCCTGTTCGCGGATGATACCGCCTTATACTCCACACATGTGTCTAATCTCATTATTTCAAAAAGACTGCAAATAGCAGCCGACTCTCTAGCTACCTGTTCAAAAAGTAGCGTGTAAAAGTAAATCCGGAAAAAAGTAAGGCAGTACTTTTCTGTAGGAAAAAGATTCCTACCCGAACCAGAAGTTTCCGCCAAATTAGACAAATATCTATGTTCGGTAGCGTTATCCCGTGGGAAAGCGAAGTCAAGTACCTCGGGGTAACGCTAGACAAAGATATGAAATTTCAATCACACATTAAACGTGTGAAAGATAAGGCTAAACATGTAATGTACCGTTTACACAGTCTTTTGAACAAAAATAGTAAATTGTCACTTAGAAATAAGTTGACTCTTTATAAAACTTGCATACGACCCATACTGTCATATGCAAGTGTAGCATTCGCCCATCTCCGTAACAGAACCCTGTACCCACTACAAGTTGTTCAGAATAAGTTCTTACGACTAGCCACCGGCACACCGTGGTACATGCGCAACACAGATTTACATAGAGACTTGGAATTGCCTAGCCTAGCAAAGCACTTTCAAGAACTCTCCCAAACATATTTTTCTAAGTTAGAAAATCACCCGAACCCTCTGATGGCAGCAGCCAACGATTATGTCCCCGAGACGGACCCACCTCCGCTTCGCCGGAGGCCCTGTCACGTGATCCTAGACCCAGATGACCCTATCACCGAGGCAAACGCCTCATACATCACTACACACACACATGCAAACTCGCGACACCGCCGCCGCCGGGGGCGGAGAAGACCCGTGTTCGGTCCTGGGCGGAACACAGCCACGATATCCTTTACCGAAACAAACCAAGATCCCACCCTAAGCCGAGGTACGGTCTCACAGGAGACGCCCTTAGGGAGGGGGGTCCCAGGCCCCACCCAAAATTCAATCTCTGGTTGAGCACTCTGCTCGCCCACTAGCCCGGTGACGTTGTTAAAGTCTATAGACGTACACAACAGTAGTCATTTCGAAAAAAAAAAGCGTTAAAATAGAAACTATAGGTCAATTGGTCAAATGGTGTCTGCAAACTCCACCCCCGTTGGTTCACAGGTTGAATGGTGGAGTATGTCAATAGGCATCAAGTTCGCCATTCGTACAAACCAATTATGTCTGGTGTAAAATAAAAACAAAGGGCCACTGAATGGCGACGCACATGTAACATTTATAGTGGCTATATGGGTGGTGAAGTAAAACAGTGTGTTTGTTCGCTAAACTGTTGAAAAATTACACAAACACATTATTAATTAGCATGGGCTTGTTATGATTATCGCTTAGGTGGTAAGCCTCCTAAAGGCAGCTGCGTTATTACTGAAGTAAATAATATTATAGTACTGTAAAGCCGCGGTCATAATCAGCTGTCTATAAATATACTTAATAAAACATAACTCAAACGCATATCTAAAATATTAAAATGTCACGTTGTCACGCACCCCTTGCGTAACTGCGAATTTCATTTTTGTTATGTCATTGTAAGTACCCCATGGTCTTTGTCTCCCTTTTGGCAAAGCGATGTCAGTAATCCTTAATTTGATTTGAAATTTTATTTTACATTTTTTCGATTTTTATTTACTTTTTCATGTTAAAAAAATATTGTTATTAAATTATTAGCTACCCTAACCAAAGCAAGTCATAAGTACTAACGTTTTTTTTCATGGCTAATTTGTTGCTTACCTCGCGGTTTTTACAACTTCACCGGTTCTTAGAGTACTAACGTTATGAGGTCAGGAAAAGGGAAGGTGTAAAATTATATGTATGACTATCTCCCCGAAGAAAGAGGCAGAGGTACAACCCCACGTCAAGCCGAAGACACTAAGTACCGTGCCCATATCCAATCCTAAGCAAATTTATTTTTAGGAAATTGAAAATACGTAGTTTTTTTCGTTTTCCGACCCGGAGATCGAACCCGAAACCTCAAGAAGTCACGTCCAGAAGTAAAATCCAAAGCCGGACCAGAGATCAGACCAGAGATCAAAAGAAGGTGTATCCAGTATCAATCTAGAAATAGACTGAAATAAATGTTTTCAAAAATTGTACAAAAAATAGTGACTAGCAAGCTTCTTAGATTTATCTAACATTTTGGTTTGGGTATGTGTGTGTATGTCTCTGTGTGTGCGTGTGTGTGTGTGTGTGTGTGTGTGTGTGTGTGTGTGTGTGTGTGT
>NJDC01013907.1:95277-106744 GCA_002245475.1 Calephelis virginiensis | reverse complement strand
AAAAAGTAAAGCAACCTGTTAAAACTTTATCGAAAAATTGAATAAAATTGAACACAATGAAACTACGAACAATCACCGGTTGAAAACATTCAATGCGTAGTTTTTGATGTTTTAAATAAATAAAATCTGTTTATTTGACGACTGGAACCCGTTTGAGCTGTTGCGAACAAGCAAACGGAATTTAAAAATTTAAACTACGAGTAGTTTTGATAGCTGTAAAAATTGGTTCGTTTGTTCCTGTTGTTTTGTTCCAATTACCAGGTATTGGTGTCGAGCTTAGAAGAATAGAGGGCCCACTGTTGTCAAATCAAGTAACTCGTTTATGACTACATTCACTTATTTGTCAGTAGCGCCATGACTAAGCCTAGTTGGTAAAGTTTTGCAATAATTCACCGAGATTAGTTCGCCACTGTCGTGTTTCACTTTTGAGGGTAGAGTGGACTGGTTGACTGACTTATTTTTAGACTCCGATGGCGAAAAAGAGGTGAAAAAATTTGCTAGGTGCGTGTTCCTATGCCCAAAGTGTGTATGTTTGTGTTGTGTGTGAATGTGCAAGAGTGTGTGTATGTTTGTATGGCATCACAACTTTTGAACTCGATAGATTGAATTTGATAAGGATTATTTTGTTTAAAAGATGACGTGATCGAAATAGTTCTTAGCTGCATTACGTTACTGTTAAGAGGTGGCACGTGCGTCTTAACATAAAAAAATCTGTCTTTTTCTAGAAAAGAGATTTAAAAGTTCGATAGAAATGTGTAGGAATTTTTAGAGTCACAGAAGGAAGTAAGAAATATAGGCTAACCTATCGAGCATTATTTGAAACGGCCATTTAAAGTTGCTAGAACAAAGATCCACCGCCACACCTATTCCTGCCGCCGTAAAGATAATGACATTCTCTGATCCGGAAGAAAGGGTAGCCAGTAGACCCGGATTGGTACCACCGCTTTACCTATTCCGGCCGCCATAACGTCATGACGTGTTCCGGTTTGGAGGGTAAGGTAGCCGGTAAACTTACTGTTGCTCGAGGCCTAACATCCCGCCCTCAGGTTGGCAACGCGCCATTACCACATTTGGTGTCTCTAGGCGGCGTGAATTTCTTACCATCAGGAAATCCGTCTGCTTGTATGCCTTCCAATGTTATAAAAAAAACTGGCCTAACACACCGGCTACAGGACAGCAACGCACCTACAATAACTATGGTGTCTATAGGCAGCAGTTCTATCTTACCATGCAGCCGCATGCTTTTTCGCTGTCTTTTGCCATAAAATTATGTTCAAATCCCAATGAGGTTTTTGGATGTGTTTTTTATATTCAGATTATTTTATATTCATTATTAAGGTTAATCACATTATTGAACGGTGCTACGGAATAACTTCGTTTAGTTAGTGTTTTTTATTAGAAAATATAATTTTATCGACTTCGAAAACCTAAGAAAATGAAGTTACTTGATTTAGAATTTCAGAGGGTAAATTGAATTACTAAGAATTCCTATTTCACCTTAATAGATAAAATCTAAGAAATGAGATTTACCTAAACGAGCTAATCAATATTCAAAAGGCAAACCTCACTGTAGCAGCAGAACAAATTTAAAAGACGTACTATTGACAGCAGGCGGGCCCTTAATGTAATTTTCATAATGGCGACCAATAAAGACAGGTTTGGAATTCGTGACACAGCTTTAAAAAGTACTATCAAAGGTGCCTGAGGCGGAAAACGCCGCATCTTATTTTGCACCCTTAGAAAGAGGGTTCTCTTCACCTAATCACATTACTTACAATGAAAGAACTGGAGATAAAAAGGCGAAACAGATTTGCATCAAACGTCAAGTTGATTAAGTAACTTTGAATTTGATTGAAATGTCATTAGAATATTCTGGAATGTTACAAACATATTTACTATCAAAAATATAGATCTCTTATATTATAGGGACACGGTCAATGAATCATTCTCAATCTCTTCTCTACTTGCTGTTTCATCTTCTGGTACGATACTTACTATACTCTTTGCTTTTGGTGTGGTTCTTAATGGGCTTCATTCTACATCTTTTCCATTCTAAATTTGAACCGCCTCCTTGGTCGAGGGGTTAGAGTACTCACCTAACACTGTCGACCATCCGCGAGGCTCAAGTTGAATTTCTGAGATATTTTGGTGTAATGAACATCTAGATATCTGAATTTCTGATTTGATCGTATTTAATAAAACTTATTCTGGTATTTATTTAAATACTAGCTGCTACCTGCGGCTTCGCCCGCGTTTTCACAAAAACCCGGTGTGAGATCGGGATTAAAAATAGCCTATATGTTAATCCAGGTCACAATCTATCTGTCTTCCAAATTTCAGACAAATCCGTTCAGCCATTCGAGCGTGAAAGAGTAACAAACATCCATACACCCATACTTACAAACTTTCGCATTTATAATATTAATAGGATTTCTACGTATTAGTATTGTAGATTAACACACATAACCCAAGCATTTAATTCACCGGTTTTGGGCTTAGATATAATTCATCAATTGATATTAATTACCTTTTCTGCAACATCATATATTTTTTTACAGAAAAGATTAAATACTACGCTATTCCTTATCTCACTAATATAAATTTCAATTATTTTTTACTTCTTTACCTAACTGGATAGGTTTGGAAAACGTGGTAGTTTTCGACAGATAGACAGAAATTTCGATAGGCTTAAATTTTTAAGGTTTATTTGTTTTTAGGGTTAAGGTTTTGCTGTTACATTATTATCGTAAAATTACATACTCAATATCTAACAAATACTTTTAATTGATTTATCTGAAAATAAAGTAAATACTCGATATTACTTAACTAGCGTTTCATCTACTACTAGACATAGATTCAGGACGACTAAATAGTTCAAAAGCGTTAGAAGTAAATTATTAAAACAGGGTAACACTGCAGTAGCCGATTTCAATTTCCTTCAATATGTCAAAATGCTAAATGTATAGTCCCTCAAAATTATCTGTTCAGAAGTCAAAATCAGAACTGCGGGGTTTTCCCGTAACATTTTAGTGATGATCACTGTATAAAGTGTACATCAAATAGCTGTCAAATCAGCATTTAATATTTGCTATCTCCAATGACCAACAGAAATATAACAAAGATAACAAATACAAAACACGTCATTTGATTTACAATTTAGTCAGTGACCATCACTGAAAAGCTACGGAAACAGCCCTCTCAAGCGCTATTATGTGAAACGTCATTTCGCTATCAGTTATTATTATCTTTATTTTTTATAGTAATACTAGCTGTTACTCGCGATATATTGAGATGTTAGTTATCTTATCTTTCAAGTTAGGTCAAACTGCACACGGTGTGTAAATTTGATTGAAATCGGTTAAGTAGTTTAGGAGGAGTGTTACCAGTCCTACTGTTTTAACAGTAGATTTACTGTTTTTAACGTGACAACAGTGTTTTCTGTTTTAGTAAGATTTTATACTGTTTTTTAAGCCAGTGCTGTTATTGATATCGCAATTTCCGTAATATACGGTGATTGCCAATCAAAGGCATTTTACATACAAAATTCGAAATAAACGAACGTTACGAATGCTACTGAAAAGCATAATATGAAAAATTTTAACTCAAGGATGTACGATTTTAACAAAAACAATGAAACAGAAAATTTTGAAGATAGAGCAATACGCAACAATGAGTCATGTTTGTAATTTTGAGCAAAGACTACAATTGATTTTGAGTACCTATTTTTAATAAATAATGTTTGCAACTTTGAATACCAATTATGTAATTGTAAAATTATGTAATTGTTTTTTTTCAGTAATGTACTTTATAAAATAAAAGGAGAACCGTCACGGGACGCTTGGCAGATGTGAAACATCGACATTATTTTGTAAAAGTAATATGTAAAAAATAACAGATTGTGATATGAACTAAATATGTCATAATGATAACATAAAATATTACGATAGGAGGGAATCGCACAGTCGATATAACGTGGCGTCGCGTCGCCACGCCAGAAATCTGTTTTATAAATTTGATTGCGCCTACAGATGTTTCAAATCAAAAATGTGTTAATTAAAGAAGTAGTACTGGTAGTGCTGTAGTAGTTTCATTAACTAAACATCTAAGTATATAACTAATTCTATGTCCCAATTGAAAGGTTTTTGAGACAGTAGATTTAATGTTTTGAAAATGTAATTTTACTGTTTTCTACTGCTTTCTTAAGATTGGTCTGCTGCTTTTCTATTCACTGGGGTTGGGGTTTCTATTCACAACACTGTTTAGGAGTCCATCTCGGACAAACAACGTGACCTAATTTATGTAATATATATTAAGATTCTCTTTCTTTTAGGTAAATTTTTCATTCAGAAAAATTAAATCTCACACTAGTAAGGCTGTTTACTGCACAGAAAAGTTACATTGTACATTTTTTATTATTTTATTTTTATGATAATGTGTGAATGCTTCTCTAGTCTTACAAAAGCGTTAAAATAATAATTGAAACACAGTAATAATGCTGTTACTGAATGAAATTTCTTGATTACTTCTTGCAAATTTACACTTTTAACAATTTTTTTTAATCTCTTTTTTTCTTTATTTTGATCATTTTCTTTGTTTTAGTCAGGTTTAAAACTTATTTAGAACTTCTGAAATAACACCTGAAAAAATGAAAAAATGAAAAATTCTGAAAAATGAGTCTTATATTACATAAAAAAATAAATAACATTGAGCCCTTTTTGAAGTTGGTTAACAAAATCAACAATCACATAATTCATTTTTATTCACAGCAAATGAATTGGCGTTCCCCTATGATACAATACGGGCAATTCTATTCGAATCTAGCCTCGATCAGGCGTGAAGTCTTTTATGTTGGGAGTCACGTGCCGGCCAACGTCCAGGAAACCGACAGCGCAGTGTGGTATGTGTTCAAGCGAATCTAATGCACTCAAAACCATACGACATTGAAGCGAAGGCTGAATAGGGCACAAAACAATGAGACTCAATAAAATGAATTCGGAGATAGTTATTTGCGGAAAATCAATGGTAAAATGTTTCCGATAGGAACAAAAATGGCGACAGGAAGACGAATCATTATTATTACTGTCCCTAACGTCAATGGAAACGTCTACAAGTTTCCGTATAACGCTTCCCTTTTAGCTTTTGATAACTTTATAAACACTGTTATTTATTCCTCGATTTCTTATGGCTTGGTAATTTAATTTGTAAATATTTGTAATGCTCTGTTTGAATTTATAAAAATTAAAGAATTATCAAAAATATTACGCTTTGTATGTATATTTACGCCAAGTCTCTTAAGGTGTAGGCAGAGAGTATCGAGTGCCAAGCCTCACGATCCTGACAGACCTGTCTGGCTGTATTACGTTTTCGATAATGACAAATATTATTAATCCGATAAAATGAAACTCATCATGCTAAAGCTCGATATAAATTTTTAACAAAATATGTTTTTTGTGACAATCTTTAATTTGTAATTATCTATTTCCAGCACTGGACTTAAGAATACTTTTCTAGACATATTAAATAAGCTTAAATACGATAGAATAATGTTGGGAATTGTAGGAGTTCCTATATTTAGGTGGCTAGCTCCTTGTTTTTTTTATTTTCAACTGTCATAAGAATTATATTTGTACCCCGGCTACTGATTGAACTGAAATTTTGCATGCAAATGTAATTGTTATGAAAATTCAAAATAAATATAACAAGGAGCTAGCCACTCAAACATAGGAACTCCTACAATTCCCAACATTATTCTGTCGTATTTAAGCTTATTTGATATGTCTAGAAAAGTATTCTTAAGTCCAGTGCTGGAAATAGCTAATTACAAATTAAAGATTGTCACAAAAAACATATTTTGTTAAAAAATTATATCGAGCCTTAGCATAATAAGTTTCATTTTACTTGATGAAATTTAACTTGTAAAATTCCACAAGGACTAACATACCACGTATTTGTTAAAGAAAGGCTTGTAAAATACAGAGATGTTGTTTTAATTAAAGGCGGATCTTGAAAGCAAGCGTCAGTAGCGTTAATGTCGTCGCATTAGTAATTCCACTATAAAGCTGTGGATTGATGTTCTATGGAAATGTATTGATGTACATCAGTGCACATCGTCAGACATTGCGTTGAAAACGTGGCGCTACAGTGACATTTCATACATTTTTATACTGTACTAGTCGGCGAACTTCGTATCAAATGATATTGTGTGTGATTTTTCCCATTTTCCTTATAATTTTTCCGGTTTTTCTCTTCATTTGATCCGTCTCCTAACAATTTCATCATTTTTCTATATATGCTAGCCGATCCGGCGCACTTTGCGTCGCTTGACATTAACAGCTACTAATAGTTTGTGTGAATAAAATTGAAGTGTGGTTTTTCCCACTATCCCACAAATTTGTCCCTTTTCTCTATCTTTGTATGATCCTTCTCCTGACATAAAAAACAAATGCAACAAAACAAAAGAGCATCAAGCGTGATGCGATGACAACGCGGTTCATTTATACATATACATATACATAGATAAATTTGTCGCCTCTGTGCTGTCCAGGTGTTGGACTTTACTGCTTGAGGTCTCGGTTCGAAAACCGAGTCGGGCTACAAAAAAAATTGGTTTTTACATTATTCTAATAAAAAAAACGTTGCTCGGGATTGGATCTGTGCCCGGTTAGTGGTAGGCTTGCCACCTATCACATTGTGGGACTTAGTGTCTTAGGCTAGTCGTGCCTTGGATGTGCCTCTACCTACCTCTTCGGGGATACCGGCGTGAAGATACTTTAAATAGATATAGATTTTGTACGTATTGCTCGGTCTCATAGTTACTAAAAGTGCAAACTTGTGCGAAGTTTTTCAAAGGTGTATTAATAAGTATGACAATAGTCTGAGTTTCAAAGTTTATGGCAATGCTTTCGAGGTCAGCAGCGAGTCATAGTCAAAAAAAACTTTGTAACCACGCGTGACATTCGCACGCGTTTTAACTCGGTCTATGAAGCTTCACCTTAACGTGTGTTTCTATTCCTTCTGATGATTACTTTAAAAATTCGACTTTTGTAATAAAAAGTTTTTGATCTCTTTGTGAATGGGTTTTTAAAAAGGATAAAAAAAATTGTCAAAGGACAATGCCGTAGGCAAAAGCTGAAAAAGCACATTTTTCACAATTTTTAATGAGAGCATTGAACGATATAAATTATTCAATAGTCCTTTTACGAATCGTTAAACCTTTGTTTGCTGAAACATGTTTGGGCTGGGTTTTACATCGTCTCGGAAATGGACAAAAATGTTAAAAGGGCCTCCTCAATCCCTTTAAAGCGCTGTTTTCTTTTTTATCCACTGAACTGTGAAAATGTGGACGAAGATAGACCGGGATTGAGTTAGCGCCGTATTGAGGTTAAATTGTAAAAGAAAAACAACGAGCTCGGCTACTGGAGGTCTCCCTAATCCTAATAAAAGTTATCTTATTACGCATAGGACCCAAATAATAAAATGTTCATTTTGTTTTTCGTTTTCACTAGACTTAACAAGCTAACTTTTATTTTGTACGCTTCGTTGGGTCAACGGTTTTGTTGGAACACTTCTAACACCATTGATAACACTCGAATTCAAATCCTAACAGTGAAGTTTGTTGCATTTATTTTATTTATTATTTCATCATGGACTAACACTAATTACCCCTCTCTCTCTCTCTTTGTACAGACTAACACTAATTACCCTTGCTTATAAATTGCCTACTTTAATTTAAATTTTGATAATATTTATAAAGATATAGTCGTTGTTTTTGTTTAGATATTTTTTATAGTTTTTAAGTATCTTCACGCCCATATCCCCGAAGAGGTAGGCAGAAGTACAACCAAGGCACCCACGACTAGCCGAAGACACTAAGTCCCACAATGTGATAGGTGGCAAGCCTATCGCCAACCGGGCACATTTCCAATCCCAACCAACATTTTTTTATTAGAAAATTGGTAAAATCCAATTTTCTTTGTGTTGGCCGACCCGGGAATCGAACCCGGGATCTCATGCAGTCAATTCCAACATCCGGACCGCTAGACCACAGAGGCGATATAGTTTTTATTTATACCTAATGCTACCGTACATTTGTTTTGTTGCAAATCTAGAAAATGTGAAGATTTTTGTTTAACTTTATTTGTATTGTGTAACTAGCGTGTAATTGCAGAACCAAGAGAGATCGTAGAAACAAACAAAAAACATGTTCAAAAGTGAAGATCAAGGCGACTTCGTTAGATAACAAGTAAAATTTAACTAAAACTGACTTATACTTCCTATCTCTGTCTATCTATACCTACTAATAAGGGGCCGTCTAAGCTATGCTAGGGTTCTTGTGCACACGAAACTTGGGGCCCTTTTGGTATATAAAGAAATAAAATTTTACAATTTTTTCACTTTGATTTTTGGGGTAATCAATTACATTATTTTGTTTAATAATAATAGTGTGCTGCTATTTTTTATGATTACGATAGTAGTTTCTTTCGAAATTTCTGTTGAGCAAAATCTTTTATTAAATCCTCAAACACAATCTTCTGAAGATTGTTACTTTCTATACTCATAATTGTTGATAAATTAATTAGCAAGCTGCGAAATTGAATGCTCCCGAATCAGGGCAGTGAGAAAAACGCAATGCACTCAACCAAAATATTTTAAGGTTAAAAGCGAATGAAATGGTCGATCCTTCGTGGCCCTCTTATGGTAAAGACGGTATTGGCACTAATACTTTCTATCTATCTGTTTTCACCGTATTGGTCTGGGTCCTTTGTGTAGAACAGATCTGCCTTCCTGCATGACAACTCGTACGAGGCGAGAACAAGTCAAATCAATACAAGTACTTGTGGTAATACTTACGTGTGCCTAAAGGTTCATTCCAGTGCTGAAGCTAGCACCGCTTTGCACATTCGTGCCATCATAATGACTTATTCTGGTCCAAGATGTGAGGTAGCCGGTAGGTTATTCTTTCTAAGTCTAACTCTCAAATCACAGGACAGTGACGTACATACAACATTAAAAAAATGTAACATGTAAATGCATGCCCTGTAATGAAGTAGATATGCATTAGTCTAGTTTTTGTACACTGTTTGGTACATGGAACAAAAACTTCGTGTAATATATACCTACGGTTTGATTTGAGTTGACTTTGATTTAAAAGTGAGTACAGGCCACCACAATGGTGGTGACCACACACCATCTGGTATTTTTCACTTACTATCAGCAAAGCTGTGTTGTTCGCTGCCTTACCGCATAAAAACATAAGTCAGTAAAGTTCTGTGATAACCTTCATGAATACTATTAATTCTAATCCTAAAACATCGTTGCTGGCCATTCTTTCATTTTATTTCGTTCGTGTTCAGTTTCATAACCAAGTCTTAAGGAAGAATAATCGGTGAAGATAAGAAATAGCCTTCAATTACATTTGGTTGGAAACCTGTCACCACCATCTTTGTAGTAGAGTTCGTGTATTCTTGCCAAAGTGGTCTTTTTTGCTTATTTATACCGTAAATCTAAAATTTAGTTCAGTTACCCCTTATAAAACATGCACCTGATTTATTTGAGTACCATCTCAGTCACTTTATCTTTTAAACAAAATAAAAATCCGTATCGAAATCGATCAGTCCGTTCAAAAGTTATTATTTCACAGCATACACATGTATCTACATACGCACACAAAGGCACAGAACGTCAAACTTCTTATAACACCCCTCTTGTTCCGTTGGGGGCTCAAAATAAAAGTTGAAACGCACACATAGAACTGAAATTAATATATTTTTTTAATTGATTGAAAGATAGACATTTCCAAGGTTATCAAAATATGTATTCTTTAGTTTTCCCTTACTTTCAAAATAAGAAAACAGAAACTCTAAAACAATGTTTAGCATATTTAAAACTGTAAACGAAAGTTGGTTTGATTGGCAGAAGGTCAGATGATTATTTCAGAAATCATAAATATAACTTTTTTTATTATACGACTAATACAAAAATTAAAAAAAATCAGTCTATTCTGGCACAACCTAACCGTAATTTAGTTAAGTATAATCACGATCATGATATCATCTTTTAAATAAAGAAATCTGCATCTAAATCGTTCCATCCGTTCAAAAGACACACAGACACATCAAACTTATAACATCCCTTTGTGTCAGTCAGGGGGCTAAAAATACTATTTCTCTCACTACTCCGGCTCTCGCATAGCATGAAAATAGATTTAATGAATTCATTAAACCTAGTTTTAAAATTATAAACCAAAAAAAAATAGGTTATAATACATTAGCCATTCATTATAAAATAGTTTGTATTCTCATCGTAGCTTATCCGATGAGCCTGCATAAATTGCTCTTCCGTTTAAGGGTTGACTTCGTTTTATTCTCCCTGTTTTCAACAAGAGAAACTAATCTAAAGAAAATTTCGAGACCTTTTAAAGAAAATAAGCTTATAAGGAAGTGCAGTTTGCTTCCTGATACCGCCCAGGATACTGGTAAGAAACTTTAAATTAAAGTTTTTCAAGGGAAATACGAGTTTTGTATTATCCATTTTAGTCTGCGGCTGGAAAATTAAGTTTCAGATACAATGTTGTGTGCTATACTTCTTATCGTCGGTGCTTGGTGGAATTCGATTCTTGATGCAATTTATTTAGAAACACTTGTACTTTCCACAATATATTTTATTATTTTTTATTTTTATGGTTTAGACAACCAGTTTCGCTATACAAGCATCATCAGGGCTATATAACAAACCATATATTGGCTAAACCATAAAAATAAAAAAATAATAAAATATATTGTGGAAAGTACAAATGTTTCTAAATAAATTGTATCTTTAGTGTGTATTTTTGTTGTACAGCGCCTCCCCAAACCATGCTACGTGGAGAAAAAGTGCCCAAATTATTGTAGGTTGAACATTTTAGTGAAGTCAGACTAAGACTTTATTGTTATTCAAAAAAACGGCATTCATAGTTTTTTGAATAATTGCCTATATGAACGGCAAATTGAACTTCTTACCTGTACGTGAAGGTAAATAAGCACACGAGTTCCCTGATAGAAACAACAAAGGTAATAAAAAAAAAAGTATCTTCACGCCCATATCCCCGAAGAGGTAGGCAGAGGCACAACCAGGGTACCCACGACTAGCCGAAGATACTAAGTCCCACAATGTGACAGGTGGCAAACCTATCGCCAACCGGGCACATTTCCAATCCCGAGCAACATTTTTTTTATTAGAAAATTGGAAAACCCAATTTCTTTTTGTTTTTTTAATTAATTTGTTTTACTCTTAATTTTTTCTGAAATTTCTGTTATTTACAATAAACATTATAATAGTAATAGTAATTTGACGCAGTCTCATATAAACAAAATGAGTATCGAGTACCAAATGTCATGTTACTATAATAATTAACATTAAAGGACTAGTCCACTAATGCAGACAGTAAAATGAGGTGGTAGAGCTTTACTTTACTCATTATGCCCTAGTG
>NJDC01013907.1:63980-93317 GCA_002245475.1 Calephelis virginiensis | reverse complement strand
TTAAGTATAATCACGATCATGATATCATCTTTTAAATAAAGAAATCTGCATCTAAATCGTTCCATCCGTTCAAAAGACACACAGACACATCAAACTTATAACATCCCTTTTTGTCAGTCAGGGGGCTAAAAATACTATTTCTCTCACTACTCCGGCTGTTGCATAGCATGAAAATAGATTTAATGAATTCATTAAACCTAGTTTTAAAATTCAAAGAAAAAACCAAAAAAAAATAGGTTATAATACATTAGCCATTCATTATAAAATAGTTTGTATTCTCATCGTAGCTTATCCGATGAGCCTGCATAAATTGCTCTTCCGTTTAAGGGTTGACTTCGTTTTATTCTCCCTGTTTTCAACAAGAGAAACTAATCTAAAGAAAATTTCGAGACCTTGTAAAGAAAATAAGCTTATGAGGAAGTGCAGTTTGCTTCCTGATACCGCCCAGGATACTGGTAAGAAACTTTAAATTAAAGTTTTTCAAGGGAAATACGAGTTTTGTATTATCCATTTTAGTCTGCGGCTGGAAAATTAAGTTTCAGATACAATGTTGTGTGCTATACTTCTTATCGTCGGTGCTTGGTGGAATTCGATTCTTGATGCAATTTATTTAGAAACACTTGTACTTTCCATAATATATTTTATTATTTTTTATTTTTATGGTTTAGCCAACCAGTTTCGCTATACAAGCATCATCAGGGCTATATAACAAAACCATATATTGGCTAAACCATAAAAATAAAAAAATAATAAAATATATTGTGGAAAATACATGTGTTTCTAAATAAATTGTATCTTTAGTGTGTTTTTTGTTGTACAGCGCCTCCCCCAACCATGCTACGTGGAGAAAAAGTGCCCAAATTATTGTAGGTTGAACATTTTAGTGAAGTCAGACGAAGACTTTATCGTTATTTAAAAAAACGGCATTCATAGTTTTTTGAATAATTGCCTATATGAACGGCAAATTGAACTCCTTACCTGTACGTGAAGGTAAATAAGCACACGAGTTCCCTGGTAGAAACAACAAAGATAATAACCATTTTTATAAATGAAGAAACACTTGTACTGTTTTATCTCTCACTTATAATTTATTATTTTGTAAATAGCCTACCAGTTTCGCTTATGCAGCATCATCAGGGCTAAAACTTATACTATTTGGAAGTTTTACAAAGCGCTGACGATGGAAAATAGTAAATACAAAAATAAATACGGTGCACTATCAATAAGGGCTCTTAAATCCATCCTTAAAACCTGATTTTGATAAAAGAAAGAATTACTTCAAATGTTAAAGAAGAAAAAAACCGCCATCAGGATTGAAACCCTTCTTTTTCTTCATGATAATAGAAGGCAAACAAGCAGACGGATTTCCTAATGGTAAGAAATTCACGCCGCCTAGAGACACCAAAGGTGGTAATGATGCGTTGCCAACCTGAGGTCGGGCCTCGAGCAAAATTAAGTTTACCGGCTAACTTACACTCCGAACCGAAACAAGCCAATGGCAAGCATTGAATAGGTAAGGCGGTGGTGCCAATCCGCACGAGTCGCTGCCCCCCCTCTACTCTACCCCCTAGTAGGATGTCACGGTATTAGTGACGGTAAGCTTATGCTCGCCTTTTATGAGCTGCCTGGCAGGAATGCAGATGGTTTATTCTACAAAGGAGCCCGAACCAACACGGGGATCGTCTCAAGCCAACGAATGCTCGAACCATTTGGGTTACTGAGGATTCAAATCCTGTAGCGTAATTTTTAATCCCTTTCTTTACCGTTTACGGGGGCAATAAAAAATGTTAAGCATTGACACTAGTGCATAATGAGTAAGGTAAAGCTCTACCACCTCATTTTACTGTCTGCATTAGTGGACTAGTCCTTTAATGTTAATTATTATAGTAATATGACATTTGGCACTCGATACTCATTTTGTTTATATGAGACTGCGTCAAGTTACTATTACTATTATAATGTTTATTGTAAACAACAGAAATTTCAGAAAAAATTAAGAGTAAAGTAATTTAATTAAAAAAACATTACTTTTTTGACGTACCATTTGTTGTCATATTCTTTTTGAAAGTTCTCCAATTTCTTATAATGCATTTTTTCCTGAACTTAGACTTAGAAAAAGAGGAATAAAAAACGGTTATAAAAAATAGACGGTTTTGTTTAATGTATGGTAATTTTATTTGAATGAATCGTCACTTGTGAACCGATTATTTTTTTTTATTCAAAGAAAGTACCTCCAAGGTTGTCATATTTCCTAAGAATATCGTCTTCGAGGATATTTTGAGTAGTTACTCATGGTGTCCTTGACTGAGGTTGAGTGGAGAAACGTTGGAGAAAACGACTAAGAATATGTGTGTAAGTCTGGATCTGATGAAAGAAGCACAGGAAGAAGAAGATACTGATTTTTGTGTATCTAGATGACATAATATGAAATCATTTTAGTCATAAGAATAGATGTCCCACTTATCTTCATCTTCAAAATCTTAGCCATGTTTTATCAAAATCATTTGAGTAGGAGCAGCGCAGGCAAAGTCACTTCTGCTACTAAATAACATTAACAAATAAAAATAGTATAAAACAAAGAGTTCATTCCAAGATAAAATAAACAACTTATGCTATTTGTAAAACCTCCACATGCTTGAATATTATTGTTCCTCACTATACCCTTTTGAGGAAATATTTCTTTGTTTAATGAACTTTGCGGAGAAGTTGGGTCGTTCCCACCGATACGCTTAACTTTCTTTGATGTTATGTACCGTTTTGAACATAACTTTTGTGCACTTGGGTATTCCTGATACACGTAAAATGTAAAGTTTTCTTTTGTGGCATTATTTACAATTTAAAGTGTTAGCATCTCTGAATACGCTTGATGTATGATAATGGGGAAATGTGTTTCAAAAATATAATGAAAGTGAGAAAGATATTATGAGAAAATACGAAATAGCTCGGTAGGTATTTGATATAATAGAGTCGGTCACAATATTAGAGGGACTATCCCGACGGAAAAATAGTATTGTTATAAGTTTAACGAGTGAGTGTGTATGTATGTCTGTAGCATCCTAAGTTTTGAACGGATTAACCAATTTTAATACGATAGATAATGTCAGGGGTTTTGGATTTTTTTATCTTAGTGACAGTTTACTAAACTGACTTCGATGAAACATACCGTTTATTTTCAAAGGAAGCCCTATTAAGTAACTGAAAACTGGGCCTTAATCGATCTAGCCATTTCCTCATGACATGTTCAATAAAAAAAAAAACACGGAACTTCAGATTCCAAAACCCGAACCAGAAATGTTTAAATCTGATATATTTCAGAACATCTAGTATTTTCAGTTAGTGAAAATTTGATAATTAATAGTCTTGTACATTTTCTATATAAAAAAAAAACAGAAAAAATTAAAACAAAGGAAAAGTTTTTATCTGGAATTTAGAAAAATTAGAAATGGTGACGCTTAAACTTTTCTAATTATTTATTTTACTATTTTTTTTTATTTCACTTATTGAAGTTAAGTTACGTAGGTTTAAACACAGTAATTATTACTTGCGAAGTTTCAAAGCTATAATTTGGTGCAGGCTGTAACTCGGATATTTAATTGCATCAATTTCATCTTGAACGTGCATTTTATTATATTATATTGGAACGAAGTTCCTTATTGCGCGTTGTGGACGGGGGTTAGACGAAAAAAAAATCTCACGAAAAGTTGTCGCGACTCTTTTTGCTATTACTAAGCTGCGCGGCTGCATTTGTTTGTAAGCTGTGCTGTTTCTCTGTTTGTCTCTCTCTCATGTTTCTCTGTTTTTCTCTCTCTCTATAAGAGAGATATAGATTGATAGAGATTGAGAGAGATTTTTAGAGATTGATAGATATCTATAGAGATTTAGATAGATTGAGAGAGATTGATAGAGATTGTTATTTTAAAAAATTGTACTGCTTATTTAAGTATTAAAAATTCAGCTGCAATTAATGAAAAATTTGACTTTATTCTGAGGTAAAAAATCAAATGATAGAACACTACTGCACTTTTAATGTTATATTAAACTTAAAATATACCGAAGCGATCTTATTGCTTCGGAGCGATTTCTCCCAGACAACCTTAAACGTTACGGCCTTTATATATGCTATTTATTTATGTACATACTAGTTCTTTTTTTGAAAATTCGCATGAGCCTACTAATTTCAGATAGAGTTTTAATCTTTTAAAAGTGGTTCAGTTATGTTAAAACTACTTCATACAACGGGTAATAGCGCTTGAGTTTCAGTAGTTTTTACCGCAGTTACTCACGTTCTAGCGTATCCCTTTCATGAAAATATATATTATATTAAAGTTATGTTCATAATCATTATACAGAATGAATGAAAGCTTGCAATAACATAAAGTGGCCAATCCATTAATGTCTACGATGTCTATAGCGTGATGCTATACCCACCGATAGGATTCAACGGGCCATGAACTGCGATGCGGACTGCACATTTCGTGGATTAGTTATGATTAGTTTATCTTTTCAGCTCCAGCACCGGTATTCACTGAGAATGGATTAAAATGTGATTGGAACAAAACGGCGGAGATTTCCGGATATTTGAATAATTATTTTGTTGTCATGAAATATAAAATTCGTGAAATATATTTTTATTTTATGCAGATTATTTTTTCCGAACAAATTTTGGACATGGACAGAGGTACCTGGTTTGGTTCCTGGTTCCCGATTTCTTTTTAATAAATACCAAGCAGGGTTAATATGCATAGTAGACATATTTTTTTGTTGCTCCCACTCACGAGTTATGTGATGTTAACCAATCACGTTATTCGTTTTGTTTGCGCGCTACTCAGAGATCGTTTTTTTCATAGTATGACGATACTTGCCACACTCGATGACGTTATGAAAAAAGCTCTACTCAGTGAGATTACTTTGCAAGTTGAAAAGAATTGTGAAAATAATCTATGATGTAGATACTGATGATAACATTCTTATTTTAATAGATTTTAGTTTAAAATTTGTGTGGTGAAATAGTCCGGTAATAAATATTTTCTTTCTTTCTGATATTGTTGAATATCCATGGTCTATTGTGCCTACTAATTTGTCCAGGACCCAGTATCAAATAAAGCTCCAAACCCATATTAATTTATATTAACCTCTAGTTGCTCTGGCGAACTTCGTTTCACCCATTCAGTTTGTATGGGATAATCAACTATTGTTTTTCCCATTTTCCCTGCAAATATCCCCGTTTTTCTCTCCATAAGAACCTTGTCCTGGCAATAACTAACACAATAAAAAGAACTAGCCAAATCGGTCTAGTCGTTTGGAAGTTATGCACTTACCAACACATTCATTTTTATATTATAGATTTAAGAAGTACCTTCGTTGTGTTATTTAACCTAGTCAACAGTTGAAAAAGCGTAATCACAGTTAATTTATTTTTCTAAGCCAGATATTGTTCCAAGAAACTGTACGTATAATGTTCCTAAGAAAATGTTTGCGCACTAAACTACTTGATATACATGTGTGTTGTTTTGTCCTCAGGGGAAATTATGTTTGAAAATGCGAAAGATAACAACGAC
Organism: Calephelis virginiensis; assembly: GCA_002245475.1. NCBI lineage: Eukaryota > Metazoa > Arthropoda > Insecta > Lepidoptera > Riodinidae > Calephelis > Calephelis virginiensis. The sequence goes on along the minus strand of NJDC01013907.1, from coordinate 87,759 downwards.
TTTCTCTGTCTATCTATAAATGATCCCTCGACGCAATTCCACTAGTATATTTGCTTGTAAGCAATATTATACAAACACCGATAGAAGCTTATGAGAAAGTCTAGGAATATAGTTTTGTTAACAATGTATTTAGTTAGACTTTATTTTTGCAGTCATAGATTTTTCTGCATACATGATTGCTTATCACCGCTATCAGACGACTGGGAGATAGATTGGATCCCCGCCGTCACTGACTTCCGTAGTAGCCTTTGGTGCTTTTTAAAAATAGTTTTGCTTGACTGTTTTAAGGCAGTATGTGTCCCAAATATTGGACATATTGGTTTTAGATGTTCATTATCATTAATACCTAAAACCATGTCTTCAAAAACGGATAATTAACAATATATTTTTATTTGAAGTTACAGTTCCAAAAATTATTTTAAGAATATCGAAACACGATTAAATGAATTCGACGTTAAAAAACCAGAAACTTTCAGATAAAACACACCCGTTGACATGTTTGTTGAAAAAAAAATTACATTAGTTTCTATTGAAGATAAGCTTACAGAAAATGTGTGTGTGTTCAATTAAGAATCATCCTTTTTTTTTTAATCGAAATTTTATTTAAAAAATACAAATATGTTATCATTATATTTGCACGAGCACGCGTTGTGGATTCTTTAAAAATATAGACAGCGAACAAGCATGGCCCTCTTGATGGCAAGATATAACCGTGGTCTATAGACACTGTCGAAATTATAGGTGCATCGCTGTCCCGTTGTCGGAACTTTAAGCCTAATGTGCAAGTCTACAGCTTCTTACCCTCCAACTGGAACACAATAGTAATAAATACTGTCACTATGGCGGCAAGAATAGGTAAGGAGAAGGGTCCTTACACAGGCAAGTCACTGCACAGCACTCTACTATCAGTGACTATCACTTAAGGCGAGCATAGGCTTAACGTCACTAACACCGTGACATTCTACTAGGCGGTAGAGTTTCGCATCGACTTGCCCGGATTGGTACCACCGCCTTACCTATTCCGGCCGACATAACGTTAGTGCTTGCCATGGACGTGTTCCAGTTCGGAGGGTAAGGTAAACTTACTTTTGCTCGAGGCAACTTGAGGCCGGGAGCCTCAAGTTGGCAACGCACTAATACTACCTTTAGTGTCTCTAGGAGGCGTGAATTTCTTACCGTCAGGAAATCCGTCTGCTTGTTTGCCTTCCAAAATCATTAATAAAAAGAAAATCAGACTACAAGACTGTTGGCAATTACCTATTTAACTCATGCTTTCCTCTTAGGAGGTGAATGAAATTTTACAAGATGATCAATACTATGCAGAATACTAAGACCAACATGGGAAACAAATAGGCAAACAAAATCTCTACTTTAAGTATAACAAGAATAGGTATTCGTGTGTCAATGTTAGTTTTCGTCAAAAAGTTCCCTCTACAATCGCATCCTATGCCTGCTATTTATATTAAACCAATAAAACCAATTACGTTAGTGTGTATTGGGAAATTCAAACTTTCTAGTAAAGTTCCGAAACTTTTTTAATTTAATCTGCCGTTAATATTACTTCTGTGAAATGTAATTGGTGCATTAGTTCACGAGTGTTACTAAAAATAAAAGGAAAAACTGAATGTTATTATGAATTCACGGTTCATTCTACTTTTATTTTCCACATGAACAGATAGACAAAACTTTTCCAATCAAAACCTGGATGAATTTAAATACAAATTGAAATTCCACAGCTTTGTCTAACAAAATTGATCACTTTTATAAAATTGTTGGATAGACAAGTTAGGGTGACGTCGTTGAATAAATTAAACACAGTCAAATGCTGTCTTTTAAATCAATGTATATCCACAACAAAAAAATATACGAATTTTCGAGTGTAACTCAATCTGAAATCCAATGTGTCTTCTGTGATTAGCGGTCCGATGTTTGACTTCTTGAGGTCCCAGGTTAGATCCCCGGGTTGAGCAAGTGACAAAAATGTACCTGTTTTCAATTTTCTAATAAAAATAAAAAGGAATTGGCTATATGTCCGTTAGGTGACAATGTGCGACTTTTTGTCTTCGGCTAGTAGTGGGTGTTGTAGTTATGCCTACTTCTTCATGGATATGGGCCTTAAGGTACTTTTTATCTATTTAAGTATTTTTAAATATTTGTTAGTTTTAATGTATTGATTTATCTAACCACGATAGTTATCTATTAATGTATATTCACAAAATTTAACAATAAAGTACGAAAAATTTCATAAGGCTACTATCATGCCAACAATTATTTCCCAAGAGCCTTGAGTACAGATACGACCGGCTCAGTTTCCAGACACATCGTATTTGTTGGCTTGATGAAGGTAACTTCACATGTGAAATGAGAAAATATATCGTTTATTTTTCATATTATATACGAACTTAGATTACAAGAAACTATTTTCCACTTGAGATGTGATTTTGGGCAAACAGAAAAGGATATTTTTTCTACATTTAAGACTTATAAACATAGTCTGAGTGATCGCTTCTATAGTCTAACGGTCCAGGTGTTGGACTTAACTTCATGAGGTCCCAGGTCAGGCAACAAAAAGAAAATGTGGCTTTTCCAATTCTTAAAAGAATGTTGCTCAGGATTGGACGTGTACCCGTTTGGCGATAGGCTTGCCACCAATCATATTGTGTCCCACAATATGATTAATGTCTTCGACTAGTCGGGGGTGTCCTGGTTGTGCCTCTGCCTACTTTTTCGGGGATATGGACGTGAAGATACTTAACTTTTAAACTCCAATAACTGGATCAAGTTGTTCCGCTGTATCAGCTTTCAAACGAAAAATCCGTATCGAAATAGGTAAATTCTTATAACAATGTAAACAAATATTTTTTTTAATAATTGTTTACATTGTTATAAGAATCCCCCATCAATAAACTAGTTACATAATTTCATTACGTTAATTTGTATTAGTAGAGGGTTTTAATAGTGAAATAATTTTGAAAATTGTTTTCGAAGTTTTGTCTTAATAATATTATTGGAGATATATTGTTTCGTATGTCTAAAGTTTATTCATCTTTTTATTTGTACTTTATACCTACTTAGTTTTAAAGGTGTCAATTTGTATCCTTTTATTCCTGTTAATTAAAAAATTTTTAAAATCTCTCTATACATAAAATGAAGTCCCGTCAATTACAATATTCATAATTCAAGAAAAGCTAAACCGATTTAGTTGTAAATTATTAAAAAGGTAGCTTAGAATCAGGAAACAGATCTATGATAGTCTTTATCTTTTTCGACTGTGAAAAAATTGGAAAAATAAAATTTAATTTTATCTCATACAAACTGAACGGGTGGAACAAAGTTCATCTGAATAGCTAGTATTATATAAAAAAAAGAAATGTTGGTTACACTATTTATATTTCAAGAACGGCTGAATATATTTATCTGAAGATATATTTTAAGGTAGCTCAGAAGTAGGAGACCGACATATGATACTTTATCTCACCTTTTACATCAACGAAAATAGGAAAACACATTTTTTAATTTTCCCATACAAACTGAAGTTCCACCCGAACGAAGTTTGACGAACAGCTAGTTTCCTAATAGAAACTACGTTTCCCAAGACATGCTGGCAAAAGCTTTTATCACATTGTGGAATTAGAGGTATTGAGTACCCTGGGCTGATTGTGATTTGTGGGTGACCTCTGCCTAGCTCTTTCACATAATTAAGAGCTTCCAGGTACAATAGCAAGTTTAAGTCACCTACAAATTTGATAGAGTGCTGATTACTTGAGGCTCATTCTAGTGACAGCAAATTGATCTTTCTTCACCCTCCAGACCAGAAAAAGTTTGTTGTTTTAATTCATTTCACTTTATAATATCAATCAAATAAAAAATCAAATAGTCTATGGAAGAAGCCCAAGATGATTTTAATGCATTTCATTTTGTGGCCATTCGTTTAAGTGAATTACTTCGTGCATTATACTCACTGAAGCCCTGGAGCTGAATTTTTATGGTCGTTGATTTTTAGACGAAGTTATTTTCCAGAACAATGCGAACGCTCGCTCGGTGGTTATTTTAGTTAAAGCTTTCCGTGACATCTTATTCCATTAAAAATATTATTTTTGTAAAGAAAAGGTTTCGAAATTGTCAGCGGGTCAATTTCAATAATACGAGTATACTAAAATTAATTTGGGGAAATTGCTTTTCAAAAAATAGACAATGGCACAACCAGGATACCTACATCTAGCCGAAGATACTTAATCCCACGATGTGATAGGAGGCGATCCTATTAGCCAGATGCTTGTCCAATCCCAGACCACGTATTTATGAGAAAATTGAAAAATGTAGTACTAAAATTGCAACTCCAATATGTGAAAGATGATTATCTAGAAAATAAATTTGTCTTAATTAATTAGATAGTAATTTCTATAAAATTATTGGCTACGTTTTGCATAACAGCACAAATTTTATTATTATATCAGAAAAACATAATAATTGACTCAAACTGAAACTACGAACGCTCGTTACAAATAGGAACTGACAAAATAGCATGAATTATGAGCAGCTCGCTACCCCCCGGGGAAATTAAAGTGTCTTGTTGCAACTTTAAGATGCCCAGATACTTCACAACCAGTTTTGTATGTGACTACACACTCAATATTCAATTTACCTTCCGAAAACTATTACTACGTGGTAGATTTTTGCGATAGTCGTTCGTATTGGTATTTGGTAATAACCACCTTGCAATAGGCAAGATGCAGTCTGCCGTCACGGCAATTTTTCATAATATCCTGTTTTGATCTGAGATTAAGGGTAGTGAGGAAACTTTTTTTTATGGTATTGGAAGGCAAACAAGCAGATGGATTTCCTGATAGTAAGAAATTCACGCCGCCTAAAGACACCAAAGGCCGGGATGTTAGGCCTCGAGCAAAAGTAAGTTTACCGGCTTCCTTACCCTCCGAACCGAAACACGTCGTGACGTTATGGCGGCAGGAATAGGTAAGGCGGTGGTACCAATCCGGGTGAGTCTCTGCAAAACTGTACCACCTAGTAACATGTAAATGCCTTAACAACTGCATTTGGTGTTAATCGGTGTCGTATACCTAGACGGGGCCGTATTAAGTGTTCGTAATAATTCTGTACGGAGTCAAACGAAACGGATTTCAAACGCACTAAATATACACCAAACTATGGACCTACCATATACATCCGTAATTTTCTGCACGGAATTTGTGTTGATTTGCTATAGTCAACATTTCATTACGTTTTTGTAAACGTACTTATATTCGTAACGTGATTCTGAACGTATATGGCAAACCTAAGTAAATTCGCTGAATTTTTGACCTTTCCACAAGTTTGAATTTCGAATAGACAAGAAGCAATACAGGTAGAGTTGCATATTGGGCTTACTCTCGGCCACAGGAGAGCATTGCTACTGAACATCTATGTTGTCTGTCGGCCATTGTTGTCTCTTACATGTATTAGAACTATGTGCTTTGCAGGCTTTAAAAAAATAATGTAAATCAATTATAAGAAACCAGATTCACAACACTAACAGCACATTGCAAATATTGTTCTTATGTTAATTACTGTACATGCGGGCTACACATCAAAATGTTTGATCTGACCCCTACAATTTTAATAAATGATTGCTTTGACCCTTGTGCAATGGTCGTTATATATTGATGCTGCTAATCAGACAAATGGCTAATCCATTTGGCGCTTCCACTACCGTTTGATGAGCGTGGAAATAGATCCCAAATGGAAGTGTCAAGGTTTGCAATTGACAGCAGAATCTAGATTTAAAATTAATAACAATATTTTAGGTTTCTAAAATATGCATTACTAGCTGTTGGGCGCGGCGTTGCCACCACAGGAAAAATTTTTGGAATAAAAGCTATCTTATGTGTTAATCCAAGTTACTCTCTATTTGTGTGCCAAATTTCATGGAAATCAAATCATCAGTTTTTGCGTGAAGGAGTACAAACAAACAAACATAAAAAACCTTCGCATTTATCATATTAGTAGGATGTACATCCTTCCTTTACGTCTAGTCTATGTATTGCCAGCTGATATGTTTATAATAACTGGCTGGCTATTCAATTTTATTTTGTGTAGGTATTCCGTGTAACTATATTACTATTGGAGGTTACCTTCACAACAAATACTTCATATGATTTCCAAATTTAGCTGGCGCTGTCTAATTCAATTGCATCTCTTTTATTTTGACTTTGTCAGTTAACATCTTAAGACTCTCTTAAAGAGAGGCCGGCAAAAAAATTAGCACCTCTTATAACCACTACAAGCAGTTAAACATTAGGACGACGAAGTTTGTTTGTTCGAAATTGACATTTAAACCAATTATGAAGAAAGGTTTGCATGCTTTTGTAATGTAAAGACAGGGATATCATTTATTTTTCAATTAATGAAAAAATTAAGAAAGTTTTCGATCTGACTAGTGTATATTTTTGTATTAGACGGCCCATATTATGAAAAAATATTAAGTCTGATTTTATTCTTTCTTTTTTTTTTATTATTCAGTAAGTTTTATAATTTCTAGAGATCAAGTACAAAACTAATTACACAAAATACTAAATTCTCATAATTTTTTTACACATTTTTCTTTAAGTTCAACTATTAATTAAATACAAAACTTCAAAAATATTATACCAGCCGTATTACACCGTGAAATTACTGAGCGCGTAGACAAAGGGTGAAATTGGCGTGCTCACTAATTAATAAATCAAGGCTCGTCTGGGTAAACAGTGACTGAATCGCCAACATTGCTATTTGGTTTCAGACTCATTAACTTTTAATACGCTGAAATAGACTTATCACACGCACAAGAAAAGTAAAGTAACAACATAATTAACAAAGGTACTCGACCGAGTAGACAAAAAAAGTCAAGGCTGTGATCAGTTTATAGTGAAGTGGTAAATAAATTATTTTATTTAATCATGTTAATAAAAGTGGGAGAAAATAAAAAAAATATGCTGATTATATCTCGTGCATTTTTCGTTCTATTTAATATGGGTATTATGATATAATCTGGGTGTTGATATATGGGTATGTCTGTATTTTTTACAATCATAAAGATTGCTTACATTAGCTTTAAATTATTTTTTTATAATTTGTCTGGAATATATGTTTATTTCATCGAAGAGAAAGCAAACTTGCAAGCGGTTCCCTTGATAAGTGATCATTGACGTCTACGAACATCTGCGATTTTAGTCTTGAGTCTTCCAGTTGGACTATCAACCTGTGATTCGTTTTAATGGCATCGCACTATCAGCTATATGAAAGGGAAGAGCATGGATAGATCATCTTTGACTTTCAAACTTTCATAGGACTGGCATTTTATTTCAAACTTGTCTAGTAATTCCTTAAAAAAATCTTATTCAACATTAATTCCATTGTACAGAATTTGTTTATTTATATTTAGGATATTAATGGATGATGCAGTTTTGGGCTCCAAATCATCTGAGCTGCAAATAGCAATGAACTAATGAATGAATATTGGAAAGAAAAAGGCGTATCTACATTTGAATGTAAATGAAACCAAAATAGCACATGAAACAGATGTAGTCAGAACGTATTCAAGAGTTTTAGTAGATGCAGTACCGCTGGAACCAATAAATTAATTTGTTTATGCCGGTAAAGCTTTTTGCAGGGATAGTTTGATTGACGTCAATCTTAACAATAAGATCAGAGAAAGAGTAAGATTAAAAATAAGTATTTTATTACAATAATGTATAAGGGCATATTTCGTTATTTGATTCATGTTGTAAGAATGGTAGATGAAAGAATGCCAGTACAGACATACATTGCAAAATTGGATGGACGTACTTAGTTACCCGGGGAGACCTAAGTTGACATTCCATGTCCAATTTAACCCAGGGCCCACTCTTGCCATCATAGTCTCTACAACCAGCTTCTTTGTATGATATTTAAAACATAAAATATTTCAGGATGTCATAAAACCACAATAATAACAACCCAATATGTAAAAAGGATTTCGTTACATGCTTGACTTAGAGGTCGGGTTCAAAAGGCAGTAAGCACTACTAGAGATGACACGCATTATGCGGAAGTTCCCAGTCTGTCGCCCTGACCACTGATGGTTTAGTCAAAATACGTCCTTTTTTATTTTGCAACTAAACGTATAAAATTAATTTCAGTACGGAAAATTCATTTTTAGTATACAAAACATTTAACTTTAAAATGTTTAACACCTAAATGTTAATTTATTTTACTCAATCTTAATATGTCCATGTCTATTTCTACAAATGTCATTGGTCAGACTATCACAACCATTAGCTCTAATTAATATTACAATGTCTGTGCTTTGAAAATCGCTAAAATCAACTACCACCGTAAGTTCAAATATATGAATAAATACACTTTATTAACAAAATTGAAAAAATGGTCAGTCACTTAGAATATATCATTTAACATAAGGTACACATGGGCAGTCTTATCTCTTCGGAGCAATCACTGTGAGACAACCTTAGGTTGAAGGAGACAATTTATGTATTTAAAATTAAGGTGGAGTTAGTTTGTGTAGTGTAGTGCTAGGTTGGGCACTAAGACCCATGCCAGCATTATTCCACCTACAAAACTGAAATCTACCCAAGAATAATTTGCAACACAACGATTGAATTTGCCAGTATTGCACCGGTTTCTAAGCCTAGGTTTACATTCCATAACCTAATCGCTCGGGTATTATCCGGGTGTTGCGTCAAGGTTCTCCGAAACTGGCATGTTTATTTTGGAGTGAAATCAATGAGGAGGAAGCCAGGCAAGTTTGTAAGGATCGTGACACTACTGTGAGGTACTCGCTACTGTGTGTCTACCCCGCAAGGGCCTTGGCGTGAAGATATCTCATTCGATGAAAATTCTATGTACTGTAAAAAAGGGTGAATAGGTTGATTTTCAAACTTCTACAGCGATTTTCGTAATGTTCCAAAAGTCATACTCGACTTTGTAAGATTGTATTTATTGAGTTGTAGGTCAAAGTACTAAAATATAATCGTTTCTACTCGCTTATTTTAATAATTAATGAAAAATATCGTAAAATTTAAGTGATTTCTATTTACTTACCATCAAGGGACAGTCATTAGTCACTATTTTTCTAATCACTTTTCTAATCTGTCAAAACTAAACAGTTTTGACAGATTTTGCGATATTGCCACACTTTAAACGTTGCCAGACTAAGAAACCCAACTCTACCAAATTGATTTAATACTGGAATTTTTATAGGAATCACCATGCTTGCCATGTAAGACATTTAAACTTTATCCAAGTATTTTTGACTATTGCCCCCGCAATTTTTTATTAACCCCGTTTTACGGTACTCTCATTAGTAACACCTATTGTATTCTTCGGTTTCTTTTTAATTTGCATTATATGGATAAAATCTCTTAGCTTTCTAGTAATCGGTAGATGTCCGTGCTAGGCGCCCAGTTTACCTTAGTAAGTTTCCAAGTATTAATTAGTCGTTATTGCCATTACAGCCTGTAGGCCAGGAGCGCGTCGTAACTTTGGGATTCTTAATTAACTACAGAAGAAACAATTAACTGCCGTATTTCGTATAACAAATTATCTAAAGTTATTTTACTTATTTCCCGTTTGTGTTATGGTTATCTTTATAATATTGGAGGGGGATGCAACAGATGGTAAGAATTTTCGTCATCTACAGAAAGCCTAGTTATTGGTTTGATGTGATATCAATGCTGAGATATTTAGGATTTTGGTTACGTTCGCGGGCACGTAGACGTAGGGTATTAGGGTCTGTAGAATCTCCTGCCCTAGGGATATTTCCGTACCATATCACCGACGCTCATGGTGTACGGTTCACTACTATCTTAACCTGAAATATGAACTGTATCATGAACATGGATGCCCATATTTTTGATTTGGAGTATATATTCTTTGATTTTTTTGTATTTAGAATAACACAAAAAACAGAACTTTCAGTAACCCTACAAGTAAGTTTAAAATAACCTAAAATAACAAAAAAACATAAAAACTCGCCATGTAGCTTAATACGAAATATCAGACACCAAAATCCGTTCACCCGTTGAAAAGGTGTCACACAAATACATCCAACTCGTAACACCATTATTTTTTCACTGGGATTTAAAAACTTTCAAAAGACATGAAAGTGATAACGATCTGGGTTCAAACATAGGCTACTTTTCATAGCAATCACTCTAGCAGTTTGACCAGGAACACTAAAAGCTATGTAAAACACGAACAAAGCCATAGAAAACACTCAATCAATGTAAATATTGTGAATAATATTCGTCCTTCTGTCACGTCACAATAGAGCAATGTTGTGGTGTAATTTTTGTGTATTGTCATATTTAAAAGTCTGTAGAATGGCCGAGGCTAATTTTTGTCCTGGGGAAATGGCTCCAGCGCGATAAATAAATAAGTTTAGACAACAGCTAATTGAGATATAAAAAACAATTAAGCAATTAATTCTCCTGTAATTACTATCCACTTCATCATCGTGAGGTTCGCAAGTCCGAAATTGTTTGGGACAATATTTCAAAGCGTGTCTTAAGAAGACATAATTGCAGCCAGACCCTAATTAATTAATCACAGTCGGAGAAGACAGGGCTGGCGGTAACATTATTGATATTTGAAAGGCCCTCTGACGGACACGAGGTTAATTTGTTAGATTAGCTACTTAACTTTCTTTGTTAGTTACGATAAAGTGAGTCAAATAGGCTTTTATTTATCATTACATTATCTATTTGTTTGTAATGTAACTAACGATTACGTTTAATAAAATTGCAAAAATCTACTTAAATTTCAATGTCATATCGTTAAACTAAACAAAAAATGCGGTGTACTCATATACGGGCGTGATAAGTTATACCTGATTATGGAATTAATAACAAAATCTACAACGAAAAGTATATAAATCGCAATTGTGTGATACTTAAACATGTGTGTAAATGTAGAGATATGTTTCTAAAGCAAGCAAGTTCATGATTAGAGACCGGATAATATGCAATTGCATATTTGCATATGCATTTGCATATTTTTCCTAAGATCTAGCGATGATGCATATTATCGCAACAAGCTAAAGCTTTTTTCGAGCTAAGCACACTCAGCAGCCGCGCATCTTTTGTTTTGGTACGATAATAAAATGAAAGAGGCAAAAGATCTTTTCGCTCACCTACCGCACTACTCCTTCCTCCCACCTATTATGCATGTTATTGCATTCAATTGCAGGCGGAATTTTTGACAGAAAATATAAGCGCTAACATAGCACCCAAGTTCAAATTCTGCCCGGTTACCTCAGTAGATGCAGAGCGAGCCTTTCGACCTAAAAAATATTTTGAATGATCGAAGAACTAATCTTGCTATTGAACATTTGGAACAATACTTGATTGTTAATGTTTACAAAAATATTAGATAATGTTACATGTGACTGTATCAATCATCGTCTATCAATGGATAGTTTACTAAATGTATGCTGATTTTGTAAAAAAACAATAAATTATAAACATACATATTTAATAAAGTAAAACTTAAATCAAGTTTTTACAAACAATAAACTTAAATCTAAAGGAGTAATATATACAAAACAAAAAAAATACTCATTTAATGTTGCATATTCTGTCAGTTTTTTCTTAATTTTGTGCATATTTGCATGCATTTTTCAAGCTTTTTATGTTTGCATATAATCCGGTCTTTATTCATGACGTTACTTCTGTGTTACAGATGCGTGCGCATCTCAAAACGTTACTCTCATCATTTTTTCATAACGCGCCTAAAGAGGTATAACTTCAAAATTAATATGCAATTATTAGGAAATACAGGAAACATTAAAATTGGTTTATCTAGTAAAAATGCTAAGGTCAACTTTTTTTTATAATATTGGGAGGAAAACAAGCAGACGGATTTCCTGATGGTAAGAAATTCATAACGCCTAGGGACATCTAAGGTGGGAAGTAATTATCTTCATACCCATATCCCCCAAGGGGTAGGCAGAGGCACAACCAGGGCACCCACGACTAGTCGAAGATACTAAGTCCCACAGTGTGATAGGTGGCAAGCCTATCGCCGGGCACAAATCTAATCCCGAGCAACGTTTTCTTATTAGAAAATTGGAAAACAAAATTTTCTCTTTGTTGCCCGACCCGAGATTCGAACCTGGGACCTCATGCAGTCAAGTCCAACAACTGAACCGCTAGGCCACAGAGGCGATAATAAGCAGAAAATATCTATTGCCAAGTGTCACGAACGGACGGAAAGATAATTAGCATTTAATAATCTCTACCTACCATGCAAGAAGCGGGCGTGAGAATGATGTATGTGTATTAGTTAACATTTCTGGGTAAATACCAAAACTACGTTTAGCTTCATAAATATAACAATAACTTTCAATAACATTTAATCAACTAATAGCTGTAATTTACCTGTCATTTAGTAATTGCTCGAAATATTTCACCCGACGCGACATACCCTCAACGATTAGTACATTGTGACATTAGAGTACCTCCCATACACACTCTTTCAAAATACAATGTATGTTCATTGTCACTAGGGGACTTAGTGAGTGTGTATGACAGGATAATAAGCTAACACTCGGGGACCCGAATTGGTATTATCGTAGTAATGTTTTTGAAATTGGATATTATTTTGTGTATAACATGGGAATAAGGCAGATTACCAAATAATCTTTCATCAACATTTGATTCGAAATATTAGCTGTAACATATTGTTTCAGATTGGCAGGCTTAAGGCTCAAATGGTTGGAAATTATATTTTATGCAACAGTTATTTTAATAAATAAAATTAAAATGTTCAATAACCCCAAAAAAACTGTACCTCTCTTTCTATAAGGTGAAACAATATGTTTTATGGGAGTGAAAAAAAAACAAGTTTACCTTATAGAAAGTGATCTTCGCTAATCACGTCTAACCCCATAAATTAAGTAGGAAGTTTGTAAATTTAACTTTAACACCTAGACCCAAAAACATTCTCCAACATACTTATTACACAAATGCCCGCGCCTAACAAAAATTGAACCCGAGCTATGTATATCTGAGTCACATCACTATACTATAAACCTGAACCATCGAGTCAGTTATCGAGATAAGTTGATTTAAAATCGAAAGTGTGTACACTTATTACATCACTTCACACTTGTATCCCCCACTAAGAGATGTACTGTACTTGAAGAAAACTCACAATTAACCAAATATACTCAGTCCCACAATGTGTCGTAGTAGTAGTCTTCATGTGATAGTATTGTACTTAAACACTTTTTGACGCGACTGTTCCTTTTTAACATTTTTTATTTCGTTATCTTCAGGAATATTTACATAAAATTCAATTGAAAATAAAGTAAGTTTATCTAACTTGTCTTTCAAGGTTAAAAAATTTCATAATGGGGAGTTTCCTAATTACTTTAATTGGCAATTACTCAAGCAAAGTCATGAGAAGCTACTATGTTAAATTGTTAAAACAAAATAGCAGAACTGCAAAAACAAAACAACAAGTGAAACGTAACATTTGTTTTGGGAAAGTCGATTTAATAAAATGCTCTGCGATTCTGAGAATACTCCGATAGGTTCGATAAAGACAGCAACGACGCGGGTTCTGATTTCCTTTCATTTCCTCGTAGGAAACTTAAATAGAACTGAGACTTCCCCAACGACAGGGCACCGAATCAATTATTTGTGTTACGAGAATTTTCTTCCCAATTGCTACATGTTTTAGTTTTGTCGTAGTATACTTCAGATTAGAACATATTTTTTGTCAATATTAGTTCTTAACTGACATTTAAATACATTTTTATACTTTGTAGTATGTATGGAAAACATATTTGTATGTTTATATTTTATGAACTTCACTAGTTAAAAATCTACACAACGAGTGGAAGAATGATTAAATTTAGTGTAAAATCCACAAAACATGGCTTTGGTGTTTGGTGGTGTCATTTGGTGTCTGTAGGCGGCGTGAATTTCTTATAGGAAATTCAATTTTCAGGAAATTCATCTGCTTGTTTGATTTTCAATACCATAAAAAATAAATGTCATAAGTTACCAAAAGAAAACAGCATAATTGTTGTTAAAACAAAAAAAATCTATGAAATTTTGCTTTTTAAAAGTCGAATTAATACTGTCTTGGCGATTTTAAAATACTCGATAGGCTTGATAAAGACAGCAACGTCACGGGTTCTGATTTCCTTTCATTTCCTCGTATCAAATTTAAATAGAACTGCGATTTCCTAGATTATAAGATACTGAATCAATTACTTGTGTTAAGCAGTCTTCTTCCCAATTGTTTCATTTTAGTTTTTTCATCAACATCTGATAGGTATTCGACGAGTAGATATTTTCTGGGAAAATATTACCATAGAATTAATATTTGTCTTTCTCCCAATTATGATAATTAGATCACATTAACAGTCCGTATTTTATCTTATTTTATTTACGCATTGTGTTGCTAAGCCTATTCATTAATGAAACTCATGATTAGGTACATTTTTCGATAACTACAGAAGACAAAAATATACACAACTGAGTAAAAATATTTTTTCTTACCCATGACTAGAAGGCACTAAGCCCTAAATAGGTGGCAAATCCATTGCCAACCGGATATCTATTCTAACCGGGGGAGCAATATTCTTTTTTATGGTTCATAAGTCCAACACTAGGCCGCTAGACAAGAGAAACTACACGTGTATAAATATAATACGTAATAATAAAATTTATTTTCGTGCAATGCATGCATTGCATACATACTACTAGAACTAAACACAAATTAAGGGCTCGTACACAATACGATACGACATCGCTTTGTGCTAGGATGACGCTCTTTTGACGATATGGCGATGTCGTATTGGATGGAACTACTCGTACAATATAACGTAACAATTCGCAAAACAACATTGTGACGTGCCACGGCGTTCAGCAAGATGTCGTCGATACAGTGCCGAAATTAATATATTAATACGTGATGCCAAAACTTTGGACCCCTTTTACGAAAATTGCGCGGACGCTGGAGCATAAAATTTGACACACTTATAGTTTATCCGTAGGAGAAGTGCAGAACGCTAATATTTTTTAATAATAATGCTTATAAAGTACATTAAGTCTATAAATAAAACATTACCCACACTACAAAGCATTTGACACACACAAACAAATATATTGATGATAACGATAAAATATTACATATATAAAAAGTTTGGAAACATAGTAGTTGGTCTTGAGAAATGAAGATGGCGTGCTTATCAACAAGATATTAAAATGTATTATGGTCGAATTTCGACCAATGGGCGAACACTAGTCTCAATAAATGATCGTACTGGTGTTAAAAAGAGGTTTTTCGTTATTATGACTAACGGTAATAATTTTAAACATAAAACATATTGGATACGAAGAAGGAGCGCGGCGTGGGTTACTACGATACTACTTCGTCTCTTAGCTCAAAGCACACTACGATATCGTGTCGTGAGTTTTGTTACTACTCGATTTCTATGATTTTTTTAAACGAGGCGACGCAATGTTGCCCTTCTGTGTTTTTTTATGTGAGAGGTCGGCAAAATAGGAAACACGGCTCTACTGGTGGTAAGAAATAATTGTGGCCTATACACATCCCAAATGTTACAGGTGTGTCGCTGTCTTATGGTCGGAATGGTAGACCAATTATGCAAGTCTTCATTCTCCCAACCCTCACGGCTGGAATATGATAGGGTCATTATAGCGACAGCAATAGGTAAGGCGGTAAACCTCTAGCACCAATGGTATTGTTAATGATAACCTATTTTTTAACCAGTGCTCGCCTATTACGAGCGGCTTAGCAGAGATGTATCTGCATCTGACCATCTGGTCTGTTTTACTCAGCGTACCCGGAACAACACAGGGTGTAGAAGCTCGTAACCTTTTGTAAATCTCATTTGCAGTCCACTGACATAAAAACCCAAAAATTGATATAAAAATTGACTCTTCAAAGTGCTATTACGTATTTGCTTATTTTAGCATAGCAATATTTGCGCTTGCAGTTTGCGTGCTTTGCTTTTTGGAAATGAGCGCAAAATTTGAAATTATATTTTAGCAAGCGGTTGCAAGGTGTCAAATGTGAATCTGAATTTCGTGTCTTCCTATAAAAATAAATTTATATTAGATTTGAACATTTGCTTAAGGCAGTATTATGTATTAGAAAATGAGCATTAAGTATATAAGTACATTGAAATCATTACAATTATCCATACAATTATCCTTACAATCATCCAAAAATATTATTTTATACCGGTTTCAGTAATTTTACATGTGTAAATAAATGATCTTTTTTTTCAGGTAATACGGTTTTTAGGTATTCACTCCTTTAAATACAATCCGTAGATATCGTAAACAGATTAAAAATAATCTCTATTAAAATCCACAATCCGGTTATTCACTGAGCTGCAGTCAGACTCGTGATGTTCAGAGCTCGCAGGAGATTAGCAGCTTCAGATGTGTACCAATACAGGGATTTAGTGATACTTGTATGTTGAATTTGATCCATTTTATACTCGCACTTGGGTATTTCTACCAGCTATTTTTAGGAACAAAAAAAAATTGCATGAAAATCACAAATACTTCGTTATAGTATAAAACGTAGAACAACCACACGACTTTCCTGTTTGTTACACACAGCTGTGGTTTTGAAACGCTTGGCCTTATGTGTTATGTGTTGACCTTACTTCCCTAGTCTCCAGGAGGGAACACTACAAGACCAAACACTAATGTTTCGACAGGAATTAGTAGAACGATGGTTTCTATCGCATCTACCACGAGTGGTCATGTTGGAAATGAGTCACTTAATTTATGCTCGCTTCTTACGAGCTACTAGAGTGAATGTTCGAATGCCAGGGATTAAGATTCTCCCGAAGCCTGAAAAGATCAACAATTTCACCTATTCTATTATAGAGTTAGGGTAACAGTTATTGGGAATGCGGATTTCAGCTCCACTGGTGCAATTAAAGTATGCGTAAGCGTTTCTATAACCCTGACTACCTGGCGAGTTTTTTGTTGGTTCGAGTTGATTAGAATTCGAAAGAACCGTTTAGCAATCCCAGTGTTATAAAACAATATATTGCAAAAAAACTAGGCTCACTAGTATATTTGCAACTCAGCCTGCTCCTTTTTAATGCTTGCTTTACAAACATTTTTCTTTCTTTCTTTTTTCTTAGACAAGAGCAACTGGTTTTTATCAATAGAGACAACGTTAATGAAACTATGACATTTTTTAAGTTAAAGTTAAATAAAAGGAACAGAAGTTTTTTGTCTCGCCAAATATGTGGGTACGTAAAACTTTCATGCCTTTAAATTAATATTAATGTTTCAAGATTTAAATAATTATGACAGAAGGGGTTGTGGTTCATATCTTCGGCGCTACATCAAAAGGTAGAGACTATTTAAAATAATCCTCAATATTCAAAAAGGAGTAGAAACATTGCTACTTTTTCTAGTTTTAATTGTAAGAATTACTTACATACAGAGTTGTTACAGATAGAAAAGGTTTGGAAAATAATATTCAGACTCTATCAGAATAAATCATTTATATAGAACCTAAGAGATTCAATAAAAGTTTTTTCTTTCAAGTTTTATGGAAAAATGTGAAGTTGTTGTAATTTACTATATTAACCCTTGTGAGTGGGACTTTAAGGTTTATTTTGAGTTATCTGATCGAATATCGTGAATACCTGCAAGCTCAAGTAACTGAATAAGAACCGACGCCCCTAACTCTACGATACAAACTTTCGATTTGCAAGATTTGCGAAAACGCTAGCGGCACTGTTGTAAGGCTTAGTACAGAAATCACGAAAAAAATATTTTTTAAAAATTTAATAATTAATATCACTCAATAAATAAATAAAAATCCCTGGACAAATTATAGTTCCAGTGCTTGCAATATCTGATTTGAGATAAAGCAGGTTCAATACCTTATACTTATGTCACAAAGAAATAAAGTAGTTTTTATTTCTTTGTGACATTTCATCAAAATACAATAGTAATAACAAGTACCGATAAAATAGTATGCCAACTCCTATAACAATTCATCATCTCTCTTTAAAATTTCAACTACCGTCTATGGTAAGCATAGTACTTAACCATTTAATAATTATCTATCATCGAAATAACAGTAAAGTTTTGTACAACTTAGTTATATTTATAAAATAGTGAATTGAATTAATGGTAAAAATATTAAAATACATACTACTTAATTAACCATAATGTGACAAAAAAGGCTTTGCTGCTCTTTCAACTCAGCTTGCAAACAAAGCAAACTGGCAACTCGTAAAGACATAATTTACCTATTGCCTGTTGAAATTATATTGATATTATATGTTACTACTTAACTTGATTAATACATGTATAATAAATCCTGAGGTAGGATCCGTATACCCTTTATGTGATACAGAAAAACTGATAATGATTTAAAACCAGTTTTTGCTTTCAGATGTATCATTACCAATATTTTTGGTAATACCATAAATGAATCTTAATACTGATTGTAGACACGCTTTCATTTAGAACCAATTTGAGGATTGGTGAAAATCTATTTTACGATGACGAAATCAAGAGTAAACATCCAGTAAATTAAATAAGAGTAATAAAACAGTTTGTTTTCTGTAAGTTTACATTTCGCAATAGTTGATATAGTTTTCAATTTTTAGGTAGCTTTTCATTATTGTGTATAAACACTGTTTGTGGTAACTGGTAAGACTGTTCACGTATTTTGCTGACATTATTATACATATTTTTTTTACTATGTACAAGTTTATAAATGCAATAATAATTATTTTCCTATACATCTAGTTTATTTATTAAAATTGTTTTAATTATCATTTTATTACAGTGTATAACACCTTTTATATTATGTATGATTTTAGTATCATAAATTTTTAATCTGTTAAATTTTTTAACGCCCGGTGGAAAAAGAGAAGTGCTATGAACTTGAAGTGCATCTTTCTCTGTATGTGGGCTTGGTTGTCTGTGGCATCATAGCTCATAAAGTATTTGACCAAATTGAATACGATTTATGTGTTTTTATACGATAATGTGAATAAGATGGTAGCTAACATTACGTAAGCTTTCTCGGGGGCTATTCAACATTTTCAATTTTATCACTATTTCATTTTACGATTTCTCATTCAAAAATTCAATTAGATATTTTGATAAAAATATCCTATGTTAATATCAATGAAGTGAATTAAAAAAGTTTTAGAGTATGTACACATGCCCTTATGCTACGACACCTTTGTGGGGTTACGGAAGTGGATTTAGGAATGTCTCCCGTACTTACTTAGGTTTTAAACTGTTTCATGTATATTCGTATGATATAATTTAAACAAAATTACTTTTTATCATGTACTTAGCTAAATAGGTTGCGTAGGCATTTTTGCTGAGGACGGCAAACTGGCTACAGTCTTATGACGGTAAAGTCGTCGCGTCTTCATACCCCATATACCCTTGTCGTAATTACAGCTATGGTTAGCATGGCCCTGTTAATCTGAAGTTGGAAAACTAAGCTTCTTATTAATGTTTTTTCTATGTTGTAAACAAAATAATACAAATAACACTATGGCGAATACTGACATGATGGCAGCAGAAACAGCTTTCTATTAATAGAATGCTTTGCAGCGTGTTCCGCGGGTAAGGATCTGCCTTAATTGATCCTGTCGCCATAATGATTATGGTTTGGAGATTATTGTGTAAGTTTTCTATTTGCCATAGAAGATGTTTTGGGGTAATCTATTAAGCACTACCCCAAAACATCTATGGTGGTTATCGATGTAATATTTTGTGAAATTCCACAATAATTTAAAATAATATGCTTATCTTATGAGTATCTAATAATCAATAGAAATAATTAAAAGAAATTATACAAATTCTATAAAAAGCCGAACCCAATAATGCTATCAAATATGTACAATACATAAAATATGTATGTGTCGATAATCGAAGCCGTGTCTCCTGAAAAGTCGATGGCGTTAGGCGTATACGCTAACCCCTCAACCAACGAGGCGGTAACCGGATCGTTAACCAATAAAAACACTTTGTACACTTGGTAACACATTACTCATGTATTTATTCAAGGCGCAAAATTATTGGCTGTAACTCGTTGGCCCCACCTTCATTTTATCACACATAAATAATTCAAAACTTTAGCTATCGTAATTCTTGTAAGACTAATTTGAATTTTACACGAGTCAAGTGCGGAAATATAAAACTTATTATACTTTTTAAAATAAATGTTGTACCTTTCTTGGTAACCAAGTTCTTAATGCGGTACGCAGTGAGTAGTACCTAAGTCACAAAAGTCAAATACCTTGCAGACCTGCCTTGCTTCCTTTACATTAATTACACTTTTCATGTAAACACACCGGTTTTGGACCACCTTCTGATAAACCTCAATCAATTTAATGGTGAAATGTCAATCTTGGTCTCCCTAGGTACCTATTTATCCGCATTGTATATCTGTCAATCTTTTATCTATGACTGAACCACCGAAGTAGGAGAAACACTGTCTTTCAATCCCACTCTTGCTCGGATCTCACTGGTATAAAATGCAGTCAGCGAGCGTAACACTGCAGATTTTCCGTAGCACTCTAATATCTGTTGCATTTATCCTACTTTATGTGTAATGTGTAAATGATTTTTCTAGCATTTCTCGCTTCCATAAAGTAACGTTGGGAAACATAATTAATTTATTTATTAAATTTATATATTTAGCGAGTCTAGCACGGTGACTCAAAATCCGCTTTGAAGTAGCTTACCCAGCGCTCTCTTCACACATTGTAATACACTTTTTTATTTAACACTTAATTTATTATGATGATGCTGGAAATCGGTTGCCTTTAAAGTGTAACAAAGTGTCAACAAATATCTAATAACAGTACCAGTGTTATTTGAAAAATATGCATACAACGAAATTCCACCAAGTGCCGACATTGAAGAGTATAAATTCTATGAAACTTGGAAATATATTATTGGATCTTAAAATTTTGTACTTTTTGTAGCGGAACAAAAGCCAGATGTTTCCTGCGCTGAAGTTTAACTGACTTAATGAAGTAAAAAGTGATAAAATAACTTTGAAGTTTTAGTAATACATTGTGAAACAGAGCTTTGGTATAATTTTAGTAGTTGGTTTATCGCCTCTGTGGTCTAGCAGTCCGGCGTTGGACTTGACTTCTTAAGGTCCCGAGTTCGATCCTCGGGTCGGGTAACGAAAAAACTTGAAAAATAACGTTGCACGGGATTGGATATGCACCCGGTTGACGATAGGCTTGCCACCTATCACATTGTGGGACTTAGTGTCTGATATTCCTTATTATAGACTTAGTGTCTGATATCCTTGGTGTCTCCTATCAAATTCACGCCGCCTAGTGACACCAAAGGTGGTAATGGTGCGTTGCCAACCTGAGGCTGGGATGTTAGGCTACGAGCAAAAGTAAGTTTACCGGATACCTTACCCTCCAAACCGGAACACGTCACGACATAATGGTGGCAGGAATAGGTAAGGCGATGGTACCGACCCGGACGAGTCGCTGCGAAACTCTACCACCTAGTAGAATGTCACGGTGTTAGTGACAGTAAGCCTTTGCTCGCCTTTTACGAGCTGCCTGGCAGGAAGGCAGATGGTCTATTCTGCAAAGGAGTCCGGACCAACGCGGAGTTCCGTTCACGGAGTCCGTGGAGTAGGCAAAATAGAGACATATTCAGACCGCCTCGCTGGTCGAGTGGCTAGCATACACGCCTAACTACACTGACCAACCGCGAGGTTTGGATTCGATTCCCGACGGGGGCAGGCATTAGTGCGATGAACATTTGAATGTCTGCATCTCCGGGTCTGGGTTTTTATTAAATTTATTCTGCTATATATTTAAATATTTCTATGTTTTAGTATCGTTGACTAACACCCATAACACAAGCTTTAATTTGCTTTCTTTGGGGCTTTTCGTAGATTCAATTTGTGTAACTTTTCCGGAATATTTATTATTTGATCTGAGCGTCTGATCTGAGCTGCATATCACTCTGACTGACTGCACTAGTAGTGTTATTTAAATAACTAGTTTACTACCAGAGTGGAGAATATTTTTTTTAGTGAGAGCTAAGCGAAAGTTGCACGGCTTTCGACTTTGACATACAGACACCGTAGATGTCATAAGTGTGTCGTTGTCCTGTGGACGGGTCGTTAAGCCTATTTCACAGGTTCACCGTCTACCCCATACTCCGGACCAGAATACCGTCACAGAGTGAATAGAGTCATTATAGCGACTGGAATACGTAATTATACGATATATACACTAATTAGATAGGATCAGAATGTGATAGGTGGCAGACCTGTCGATAAACAGGCATTTATTAAATTTCAGCAAGTGTTTATTTTATTAGGACATTTTTGAGCTACCCGACAAGAGAATTCAACCCGGGACTTCAAATATGCAGCTTCAACACCGGATCTGTGAGTAACAGATGCGATATACTTACTCTTTTTTTACGATATTAACTAAACTATTGGTCGCCCATTGGTCAAAATTCGATCATAATCATTTTAATATCTTTTTAAAAAGAACGCCATTTACCATGATTTATTTATCAAGACCAACTGTTTTGTTTCCAAACTTTATAAATATAGTTTGTGGGCCATCTTTAAAATATGAGCGTTCTTTACTTTTACACAAAGTGTGTGAAATTTCATACTCCGTACCCGCAATTTTCGTATAAAGGGGTCTACAGTTTTTGCTTGACGTATTATAGTATTAATACGTAATATCATAGTATGATGACTATTTTCTAATTTCAAGAAATGTACATTGCGAATGACATTATAGATGTTAATTGTTAGTAAATAATCTATGGTTTAGAACTTTCTTACGAACAAAAGTTGACCGACTATCTATCAGTATTTCAATTAATTTGGAATATCCTTTATATGATAATAGATGTTTCCTGCTTTTTTAGTTATTTTGATCTCCTACGGGAACTTGTAAAGTATTAGTATGCACGAAATGATATTAAAATACTAATAATACATCAACGACAAAGGCTATGAAAGATAATGATTCCCAATATCATTTAATAGAACCAATATTTGCCAAAATAACTTAATACATGTGGAGCTATTAACCGTGGCGTAGCTTAAGGCAATTGGCGAGGCACTCTAAAACGGTGCTTATCTTGATGGTAACGATTATTGGCAAACATTAGCTTCCATTGTAAGTCTCCTCGCTAGAACTCTCTAGGTATCTCTGTGGAGTTTCGTTGGTATTTTGTCATTTTAAGGTATTTTCAACCGGCTCCTAAAAAGAGTGAATTCTCAACACGACAGTGTATTTGTGTGTTTGTTATGCGATTACTAGTTACTACTAATAGCAGACCGATTTTGATGGTTAGTTTAAGGAACATAGGTGATGGTCCCAAAGTGGTCCCATATTCATTTTATCATTATCTCACTGGTTGTATTTAGATGTCTATATCTTATCCTAATATATATAAATTACGTATCACGTTGTTTGTCCGCGATGGACTCCTAAACTTCTTAACCGATTTGAATCAAATTGGCACACCGTGTGCAGTTTGATCCAACTTGAAAGATAGGATAGCTTACATCTCAATTTATAATCAAAAAAATTAACATCCAAACGAAGCCGGAATAGGCAGCTAGTACATATATATAAATGAATCCCTATTTTGCGTAGTCAACGCATCTCGCCTAAACGGATGGACACGAAACGGAATTTTGCTTATTCTTTTTCGTTGTATTGGTTATTTAAGATTTTAAACTT
>NJDC01013907.1:44144-56678 GCA_002245475.1 Calephelis virginiensis | reverse complement strand
GCTATACCAAGGTTTTAACGGGCCTGTAAGGTACCTAAACAAGCATCCGGACTTCCTGATTAGACATGTCGATTATAGAGCACAAAATTGGAAATTTTAAGCCCCCTACGGAAAAAAGACGGCTGTAAAAAGTTTAACATATCTTTTTTGTGTGTGCGTGTGTGTATCAGTGGCATAAAAACTTTAAATGCACTGACTGAAAACAACGTTGCGAGGTATTAAGGATAGGCTTGATCGGGTTCGATTCCCGACGGGGGCAGGCATTTGTGTGATGAACATTTAGATGTCTGCATTTCCGGGTCTGGGTGTTTATTAAATTTATTCTGGTACATATTTAAGTACTTAAGTACCCATAACACAAACATATAATTGCTTACTTTGGGGTTAGATTCAATTTGTGTAACTTGTCCAGAAATATTTATTATTATTATTATCTATCACAACGTTTAACTTAATGTATTCAGCTAGTTACAGCCTTGGTTGTAACTCTGTCTATCTGTTTGAGGATACAGGCGTGAAGATACTGTTTTATGATTGAAAGCTGACGTGAGTGAGATGATGCTTAACTACACTTATCTAACATCTAAAGGTTATTGCAAGGGTTATTTAAAATTTCAAATTGAGTATTATAATTATTGTCATTAGTTCTGTAATACAGTAAAAAAATTTGTTTCGCTGCTTTTGATAAACTAAGACATACAGACATAATGCCTTATTTCTTTGATTTTTTTATTTTTTAGCTATTTTTAACGTTTTTGTAATTAGGTTATTTTATTCCACAACATTTAAAGGAAAATGTTGCCAAGATGAGACTATACCGTTCGCACTGACAAAAAGTTATCATCTGTCATTTAAGGCCAACCTTCGAACTCTACATGCCTGAACGTCACCAACTTTATACCTCAGTCAATATAGCTTAGCTTTTTCGTACCCTCACATGAACAAAAAATATCTTTACAACAGATCTTGTAATAACGAAAGGATCAGACCACACCATGTCAGAGGTCAAGGTATCAATTTTTTTTGCTCTGTTTTACTATTTGTTTGCCAGCCAAGAAGTCCAATCTATTTTACGAGTCCGCATTAAATAGAAAACAAAAAAGTGTAAAATTTAACATTAAAACCACTTATGTTTTTTTAAACATGAAAGATCTACGCTGTTTTATTATGTCCAGTGATGTCAAATAAATATGCAAATTATTTTGTAAAACATCTAGTAAACATATTTATTAGGCTGTTTTGCAATTTGTTTGGAATAATTCTGAAATAGAAGTCAAATACAACCATTTAAATGCAAATTTCGCTTAAAATATATGGCAACATTTAACGACTTTTTCAAATACCTTGTTCCAAATCTCTTGTCTTAATCGGACATTTGTTGAAGTGAGATTGTACGTGTACTCCTGCTGTTTCTTTGCTAATTTGAATATTTATAGAAAATCTAATAAACAACATGCTAAACTCGCCCGCGGTTTCTCTTACGCAAAACTAAAGAGATATTTCCAAAAACTGCACCTCATGAAAATAAGTTTTCAGTAGGACATAAATAATTATCTTTTTTAAAATTGTTTTTATAAACATATATTTTGCAAATGTCATTTTTTTATGATATTGGAAGGTAAACAAGCAGGTGGATTTCCTGATGGTAGGAAATTCACGCCGCCTAGTGACACGAAAGGTTGTAATGGTGCGTTGCTAACTTGAGGCCGGGATGTTAGGCGTCGAGCATAAGTAAGTTTACCGGCTACCTTACCCTCCGAACTAGAACACGTCATGACATTATTGCGAGAGGAATAGGTAAGGCGGTGGTACCAATCCGGATGAGTCGCTGCGAAACTCTACCACCTACTCAGATATCACGGTGTATATTATTCAAAGAGATGATCATCTTATGTGTATTTTGTTAATAAAAAATACGTCCTAAATTTATCTAGTTCTTGACATAATATTATACAGTTTTTGTGGAAAATAATTATAAAAATATTTAATAGTACATAAATTTTATCACATTTTTAAAGCTATAAGTCTAGCTTTTAAAATATAAAAATGACAGACTATACATATTTTTTTATCGTGGGATAAACAATCGAGATTTTGAAAAAAAATTAGAAATATTTATTTAAAGTTATTAACTACACAATTTTTTTGCACTTTATTTAAAATTATAGTAAAGATGCAATGATTTTACGACAGTTAAAGATATTGTTTCTAATAAGTAAAATAGCGAACAAGTACGCAGAAGTCTTTAAATACATAGATGTTAAAGATGCGTCGTCATAGCTTTATGTGCAATTATTTTTAAGAATTAGGTATTTGAAAATCTGTTGCGATATTGCTCCTTGACCATCTCATCGTGAATATTGCCACACGTGTCAGCCAGTTGCCACAACTTAAACTTTACGTGATTATGAATGAATATTGCTTACCAAAAATCCATATTAATGTCCATACTAAAAATAGATACAGAAAAGTATGTCTGTCTGTAAGTATGTAACGAGTTGGTGTTCTCTGTGGCGAGTTCTTCGACAAAGTTGGCGAAAGACGTGACAAGTGGTTTTGTTTCCCGTGTTCGACTCTATTTGTGATCTGGTCGCGGAGATGAGAGGTGGGCACTATAGGTAGGGTTGTCACATGCGAAGGACGTGACAATTTATATTGTTTACCGAGATCTCTTTTATTCGTGTTCTGGACGCGGTGGTAGGCAGTGGAAACGTTACTTAGGCTTGTCGCATTCTGTGTCATTTGAAGGACTATTTGCCACAAAATAAACGCTTATTGTACATTGTACATTTGTTACAATGTATTTCCACAAAGTAACACCTGATTCAATAAAATATGTCTGTCGGTTACGCTTCTATGTTTAAACTGCTGGGCAGATTAACTGTTAGCAATCAGAGTTTAATCATAACCTACTACTATAACAGGGGATGAAAGTTTGTAACAGCTATTATATTAGATAAAAGATAAAAATCAGGCTATTCACCTGTCGGCTTGTCCTCTCTATAAAAACATAAACAGGAAAGTTAAACAAAATTATCTATAAAACCAATAAATAATTAATTCATTGAATTGATTAAAACAATACGGGAAGTACAAAGTTTTCGCTTCATTTGCTTCCAAGGTCTATTAATTTCGGTATTTATTTCATAGCTCATTCATAAACGAGTGGGTAAAAGTAAATTCAATAATAAAATATATTTTATGTGACTGGTGGATGTCATCAAATATTTGCTTTTAATTTAAATTCGGTCAACGTATATTTGATACTGATACACTCTGGTAGTACTTTCCACAAATATTTTTAATTAATTTTTCTTTGAAAAGTATACTAACATTACGCTTTTTGTAGAATCTTCAGGACTACACATTGATTAAGTTTGCAAGCAAGCAAGTTGGCGAGTTATTCTAGTAACTTTAAACATTCGAGACCGATTTTAAAGATATAGGTTTTTTGGATACGTCTCAGTCCATAATAACTATAAAAATCTTTGATGAATCTAAGTGATAAAGAAGAGTACAAAATTCGACAGGACAGCTAACGAACAAAACTACAAAACTACAGTGTGTAGGTCTTCTTCATCTTCATCTTCATCAAACACAGCATTATTTCTCATATACAATACATATGTAAATAAATACTTATAAACACAACTGCATTGTCCTCAACGCCAAATCTTGAAAAATTTCTTGTTTTTAAAGGAGGAGAAAATATTTGGGCACATATCTATAAAATACTAGCTGCTCCGGTGAACTTCGTTTCACCCTTTCAGTTTGTATGGGTAAAATTAAAATGTTGTTTTTTTAGTTTTCTCACATCTACTGTGTGGAATAAAAAAAATCATATTTCCGTCTCCTGGTTCTAAGGTAACCTCTCTATTAATTTCCAAGCAAATCGTTTCAGCTGTTCTCGAGTTATAAATATTGTAACAAACACAACTTTCTTTTATTTAAATTGATTGGAGAACTATAAATCTGGCTATCAAAATCCCTTATCTTTAATTTTATTTTTCAATTATCTGAGGACTACCCTTAAGGAAGTGCAAAACAACCTAAATACATTGGCAAAGGTAACCGCTACACCTGATTGTTAAAAAACAATAATCTCCAATTTTGTTTCTCAGTTTCTGGTTTGAAATTTCAGAGTCCACTTTCGCAATTCAATTTCATGATTTCGTGTGGTTTTCCGATTTCCTCAAAATATTTTGTGACATTTATTATTCTCTGACATTTAACCTATGTTTATTAAGGCCACCTGTACCTTGAGCTTTTATAAAGCCTTTTAAAAAGGTCTTAGCTTTTCTAAATAATGTTTGATGGCACCAAAATCGATACTTATGTAACCAGTAAGTTGTGAATAGCAAAAAGTATTTACTATTAAGTAACGGATTGGTAGGTACCACCGCCTTACCTATTCCTGCGGCCATAACGCCATGACGTGTTCCGGGTTGGAGGGTAAGATAGCCGGTAAACTCACCTTTGCTAGAGGCTTAACATCCCGACCTCAGGTTGGCAACGCACCATTACCACCTTTAGTGTCTATAGGCGGCGTGAATTTCTTACCATCAGGAAATCCGTCTGCTTGTTGCCTTCTAATATCATAAAAAAACATATGACATGCAAAGTATCTGACAACAGCTAGTTAAATAAGTACGTAAATTCTATTACCTAAAATCTAATATTCAAAACAATTTTCCCCAAACTTCATTATGAAACGATTAAAGATATAAATTGTTTAACGTTCAGTGACCCAACTCATAGCTTGTGAGTATGTTGTATGTGGTCAAAAGGGACAAATTTATGTGGTCACACAAAAAGCTATCCGGCAGTCCAATGATACAAGAAGCGTTGAGTCCACCATTGGTGTGAATAAGGTTTATTTATTAGGAAAGTTTAGAACTTTTGGGTTGGCGGTAAATTAGTAGAATGTTCATAAAACTAGCACATGCTGTAAAATATGACAACTATAAATATGCTTCTCTATTACTGTTATGTAGGAGTTACTGAATGTGGGAGAGTTAGCTTAATATTTTGACGTTAAAAGTCATATTGGTGATAAGTCTGCTTTTCACAAACTAAACCTATTTTAGATGCAAGCTATCTCTTTTAAAATGAAACGAAAACAAAAGAGATGGAACGTTTTAGACATGTCAGATTAGTCTGGACATGTCAAATTGTGATGTTTTTAATCAACGTTTTTCGAGTGATAGATTAAACGTCTGTAGAAATGATATGTGCGGTCTAATTTGACAGCACTAAAAGTTTTTGTCTCTTTCTTTTACTTTCGTTGAAAGAAGAAAGCGATAACTAAAATTAGTTTAGTGAGAGCGCAACAAAATTACCACCATTGTCTTAGTTTTAGCTGTGCTCTATTGAGAGCCAGAGTTTAAAATCAACTAAAGTACTTAATATTACTTTTTTAGTGATAATTTATTGTTAAATAAAAATAAGGTATTTTCACACCCATATTCTCGAAGTGGTAAGAATATGTGGGAGTTTTGGCGCCATCGAGAGAAAAGATGGTCGATTTTTTTTCATAATTATTGAATTTCGTGTTAATATTATCATAAATTCAGTCAATTTTGGTGGCATTTTATGCAATTTTGTTCAGTGAAAGTGCGCAAATGAAATAATCGTGAAGAATTTAGCGTATCGTATATTCCCTCGTTGCCGCCAAATCTCATTACATGAGCTTGTGTGAAAAGGCCACCGCTTTACCCAAGAGCCTGACATGACTTACTGACGATTTATGACTGATGACTAATTATAATTGACATAAAACAATTATAAAATTTTATGCAAATTTCTACTTGACTAATGGCAAAATACTGACGAGATTGCCAAAACCTAAAGAAAGTGAAAAGAGAATATGTGCAACAAGACCACACACACTTGTTCACACAAAATGATAGTTGGCAAACCAGGCATTTATCCAATCCCGGGCAACTTGTAAAATTATTTATCTTTAACTAACGGTCCCAGCGAACTTCGTTTTACCCGTTCAGTTTGTATGGGAAAAGTAGAGTATAGTTTTTCCCATTTTCCTTCCCCTGCAATTATCCCGGTTTTTCTCTTCACAAGAAACTTCTTCTGACAGTAAATAACACAACAAAAAATTAATTATGCAAATCGGTCCAGTCGTTTTTTTATGTTATAGACTAGCTGCTACCTGCGGCTTCGCCCGCGTTTTCACAGAAACCCGGTGTGCGATCGGAATTTAAAATAACCTATATGTTAATCCAGGTCACAATCTATCTGTCTTCCAAATTTCAGACAAATCAGCCATTAGAGCGTGAAAGAGTAACAAACATCCATACATACATACTTACAAACTTTCGCATTTATAATATTAATAGGATAACAAAAAAAATGTATTTATTCATACAGGCTTTTTATTCTTTAGGTAGAATTACACGTAGTCTTTAGATACTTACCAAATATTTTATTAGATATCACGACGCAATTTGATTTTTTTTTTGGAAATAATCAATGATTCCACGGCGTTTCCACATTAATTTTATCAACAGTTCACTAGGGGTTATTGAGGTCAACTTAATAATTTTTGTAGGACATGGACCAATTTCCGTATAAATTTTGCCCAGGAACCATCAATTATACTGCGTCATGCATGTAATACTCTAACCAATCAATTCCTTGCCCTGGAGTCAAATCCGTATCACTAATACTTAATTTTAAAATTATATTTACAAAAAAAAAACAGAAGATTTGTTGTTATGGTCCCTTAGAATTTTAGATATAATAATTTTAGGTATGTACTACAGCTAGTTGTATTATGTACTAATGCTGTACAATATTTTCCACTGGACAACCATCAAATTTCTCTATCTGTTAACATATTATGTATGCTGAATTTTTAATAAAACCTATTTTTCTGTAATCTACCGTGTATTAAAAGCTTTGTATTTAGATCATTAAAGTCAAAAGTAGGTAAGTGTCAAAAGCTTAAACGAGAAGATTTTTTTTGCTAATTTAGAATTCATTCAAAGCACACACTCTGTAATTTTAGTACAGTATTATTAGTACAGCTTAAAATCATCCAATATCTTAGCCAAATCTAACCATAACTCTTATCGTTTGTAGTTAACTATCGATATAAGACAGACGAAAACGTTTTTGTGTATTTCATACGGTCAAAGAAGATGAAAATAGATTTTCATCATCTTTCTTTTAAATTTTTTTTAATTCAGACTTCCGTCATGAGTTAAATTGTGACGTTTTAAACATATACAAATTCGTACTGATATTGCGACATTTCATAAAAAAATACTGTATACGTTTTATAGATGTTTAACTAAGATTGGATTTGTTCCATGTATATTTAGTTATTGTTAACGACCTGTTCAAACCTCGTTATCATGTCCTATCATTTAAAAAAACCTTATAATCGATTTGTTATAGGCCGTGTAATCTCTTATTAAACACACAATAAAAAACACGAAATGAAAAGCACCTTCTTTTTTACAATTGTTTAACAAAATGAAAACTAGAGCAAATTGTACGCATTTTTTCAATAAATTGAATTTGTACCACATAAAAACTAGATTTTTCTTTTCCGAAAATTAAAACTTTGAAATGCTCTCCTGTAAAGTTGCTATTGTAAGATTTAAGTATTATAAAGATTGGTTCATTCATTCGCTTCCTTCTTCATCCATGAATATGTAATATCAAATAAAAATAATACCTACAATAATGTGAATAAAACTCCAGTTTGACCAAGATTGTCTCTTAGATTTGATCTTATTTTATAAATTTCCTCTTTAATTATCTGACAACACACAACATGTCCTCCTTTTAATATTTGTTATTACATAAACACGTCTTTTTTTTAATATATTTAACTATATTTAATTAGCTAATAAGTAATAATATTAAATGTTTTCTCACCTTATAATTATTTTACTAAGTGAGTACATAATAAATCCAATTTAATGTTATTTTATTTTTGTATATTTTGTATTTATTTATAGGTATCTTTCCAGAAAACTCACACCTGGATATGTTCGATGAATCTATATATAACTAAGATATAGATGAGTGGTCAAATGCCACGGAGACTGACAAACAATACCAATCATCTTTAAATGAGGTATCTGAAAACATCAGAATGTAGTTTTGATGTTTTCAGATATCTCATTTAAAGGCAGCTGGGAGAATTCATTAAATTATTTCAAAAATAAATATTTAAGAATATGAAGTACTTATTTAATAAAGTCTGATCTAATAAAAAAATGGGCAAAATTGTCTATAAATAGCACTTGTGACACACTATAAACAATTTACGTCCGGCACAATGACTTCCGCAGGACTATTTTCGGAAGAGCTTGCCAAGCGTCTCTGATTGCCAATTGTGTCACTGTTCGTGCCAGCTACTCTACTTTCTAGAACCTATTAATGTAGATTATTACACACGAGAACTTTACAATCGTATTTTTATAGGAGATGAGGCAAAGGAGTATCAGAATTACCGATATTTCCGAAATGTGTACGCTGTTTTTGAAAGTTCCTAACTGTCATTTGTTAGAAAATAACAATATTTGTTTGTACCGATGATAAACACATGAGGGTTCTGGAAAAAAAGGGCTCATAGAAATTTTAAAATATTTGTTTATTGAGACAATAAGCGCCTTTGTTAAATACAACAGCTGTAAATTATCTGAGATGCGTTCCCAAAAAAATCAATTTTTGAAGTGAAACTTCTTTATCGGGGTTGGAAAAAATTTAGTGCATTTATCCGTTACGCGCCATCTTTTTCTTATCCCTACCACACGTGATTCGAAGTATACTTTCTCCAGCGGAGTAGGAGCAAATGGCAAAAGTTTCACTTCTTACGAGTGTACACTAGTACACGCACACATTTTTTTAATATTGAATCAAGGACCTAAAAATAAGTCTTAGGTAAAATGTAGAACAAAAATTTTAGGTTAACTTTTATATAATTTCAAGTAAAAACAATAAATGCGTTTCGCTAGGATGATGTGGTGTAATGATTTTAGCTGAATATTTCAAATCAAGATGGCGAACCAGTTACATGCTGCGAATCTGTTGTAATTTTGTTTGTACATAATGTTGTTATTGACGGCAAGAAACATGTCGCCCCTAAGCACTAGATTTGTTAATTGTAGGTTGCTAATTTAAGCATAAATATATAACCTCTTATGTAAGTGAGTTTGCCTATATAGAGTACACTCCTAAGTGGAACATGACAATGTCGAGCACTAACACTATGGTGGTGATACTAAACTGGGAGAGCTCTTAGAACTCTACCTCTATCTAACTCGTCGTCTGACTTATGAAACTAGAAGAATAATTCAGTATTAAAGTATCTTCACGCCCATATCCCTGAAGAGATAGGCAGAGGCATAACCAGGGCACCTACGACTAGCCGAAGATACTAGGCCCCACAATGTGAAAGATGGCAAGCCTATCGCCAACCGGGCACATTATACCTCTCTCCCTTATAGTCTCTTCAAGCTTTGCTCTTAAAAGACTTTTTCACGTAATTAACACACTAGTACAAAATATAATGTACATGCAAAAAGAACTGAACTCCCATCTATTTTGGATTCCCAATGGAACTAATAAGGAAATAGTCACCCTATCAGTTAGTCCTATCATTTACATAAGAGCCTTCTAAAACAGAACCCAAAAAAGGGAAAGGACGTCAGTAAATACGTAACAAAATATCGATAATACATTTTTAAAAGGTTTCATCGACAGAATGACACCAAGCGCTGTCAGTTTCGAATATCTTAAAGTGACACTTGATTTTTAGGTGAAAAATATACGATTACGACGGAAGTAAAGCTAAGTGATGCGGAAACTCTCTTTGGGTGGAATCCGACGTCCATTAAGGTGTAAAGTGACATAATGATAGCGAGTTTGCGGTATATCCATACTGTCTATTCTAAATGCTAGTTAATATTGTTACTATATTTGTTTCTAACCGACGAAAAACGGAGATTTTTTGTTTTTATGGAATAAGACAACAAATAAGCACATGGTTCTCTTCGTGTTAAGATACAACCGTAGTCTGCACCATAGATGACATAACAGATGCCTTGCTATTCTTTGGCCAAAGTATTAGGCCTAACGTGAAAGTCTACCACCGGTGGTACCATGGTAACCGGTTTCTCTAAAGCATCATCAGGGTTATATTGTATTGCGATACTGGTTGGCTAAACTATAAAAATAAAAAAAATATAATGTGGAAAGTACAAGTGTGGTGAATAAATTGTTTCAAACAATGGAATTCCACCAAAGACCGACGATAAGAAGTATTGAACAACCATAGATATCACTGGTGGTGGTGAGTGATGCGTTGCTATGGCTGGGACCCTAGCCCATGTAAGAATATCGTCTTCTATACCCCTCAGCACTACACACGACAATAACGAATACTAATAATATGTCAACCGGTATGAGTAAGGTCATGATACTATTCCAGGTGAGATCCTGTACTACGTTTTACTACCTAATTATAAATTTAAATCTGATCTATATCTGTTATAGAGAAACGTGATACGGAATTATTTGGAATATATTGGAGAATAAACTTTAAAGTTAACATAACTATATGTAAGTATTTTTTTCGTTAAAGAAGGCAAATAAATAGGAAAAATTTCCAGATAGAAACTAACATGAAATTCCAGAAATTAGTACGTTTTTACTGCTCTGTGTAGAAGGACTGTGATGCTTTCCAACACATGCCCATTTTTAAAGTCCAAACGCTAGGATGTTTGACATATTGGATGTGAAAGACTATAATGTACATTTTAAAAAAGGGATCCCTAAACAATAAAAAATGAATCGACTTTTTTAAAATGATAGCTAAATTGTTTTCAAATGAAGCTAGTTAAAGACGATTTGTACAATTTATCTATGTATCACATTATTACGTTTGTTAGCTATTATTTTTGCAGTCGGGATTTTGTTTTAAGGTACTGCTTAATGCTTATGCACTAGTCTACCGACAAACTTCGTCTCGCTTAACTTAACAGATACTGACAGTTTGAAGAAAACGTCAAGTGTTGTTATTCTTATTTTTCCTGCCATTTCCCGGTTTTTCTCTTAATAAGAACTTTTTTAAATTAAGAAAAAGTGAATTTCTTCACGTTCACCCACGATGCAATGACCAGGGGAAATGGGGTTTCGTTTTGATATATGCTAGTGGTCGCCCATTGGTTGAAATTCGACTATAATCAGTTTTAATACGAGTACCTTATAGATAAGAAAGCCATATTCATTTATCAAAACCAACCAATAGTTAGTGTAAATAGAGTAGTTTGCGCGCCATCTGTGTTTCAAAATATATGGTGATTATAGTCAACAGTGATCTTTTACCATAAAAAGACTGCCCTGCCTGCTTCATTACATACTAGTATTGTATATTACAAAGCATCTATTTTCCTGTTTACTTTCCTAAGAAAATAAACAACATGCATTTACCATAAAAGGTAGAAAACACAATTAAAACAAAAACTATGGCAACATTTTTACAGCCTAATAAAGTCGTAGATACATATTAAGAAGAAAATGGTTTCGCACATGTTTCCCACAGCCGACGTCTAATTTTACGACGTTTCAGTTGACTTCCCAAGGTTTGATTAAACATGGAATAACATGAGTTTGTGACTAGTTTGGTCAAGACGAAAATAGTAAATATTGGGCATGTTATCACCATACATACACTCATGAATCTTAAATATTTTGTGGTGTTTCTTTAATTTATAAAATAAGAATTTACTTACACTGTCACTTATTTTCAACGCTGAAAAAGAGGGCTGTTATAAGTTTGACGTGTCTGTGTGTATCTTATTTTTGATATTTTTGTTTTATATCTTTGTATTTTTTTTTCATTTCACGAAATTAGCTTATTTCCCTTATACGTAATGTTCAGAGCTATACTATTGAAATAATTTAGTATCGACAATTTCTAAGTAAAATGAATAAAAAAACTCACTTTTCTCGAAAGTTGCAAAATATGTGGACTCACCACTACAACGGTTTGTATCTTCAAAGTTTAATAAGCTCAAACCACTTTGAGATACCAAAGATGTTGAAGACGTGTTTCTGATTCTGGGATATGAAATTAAGTGAGCAAGTTTGTAGGCTACCCTACCTACCTAACGTGGAGTAGGTGACAACGGTGACACTGATATTAATCCAGTTAGTTGTTGCAAAAGCCTACCACCAATCAAGGTAACGATATTCGTGACAAATAGACCACCACTCGCCAAATATGAACTGCTTGGTAGAAAAAAAGTTGGGTACCGTCATAATACGAATTGTCTTCTTACGGCGAATCAAAACAATATGTCAAAAAAAAACCCCGTAAAATCGGGAAAATGTGTTATAATTTAGATTTAAATCTTTTCCTGGTATTGTAAGGAATCTCTAGAACATACATTCATACATACATACATACATATCTTCACGCCAAGTCCCTTACAGGGTAGGCAGAGAGTATCGAGTGCCAGACCTCACGATCCTGACAAACCTGTCTTGCTTCCTTCACAT
>NJDC01013907.1:25223-44007 GCA_002245475.1 Calephelis virginiensis | reverse complement strand
TTCGCATTGTATATCTGCTTTGTCAATCTTTCATCTGTCATTCTTTCCACATGACGTGACAAAAAGAAGAATTAGACGGAGAGTCGACAGTCTCATCTGTCAGAAGATCCTCCTGTCAAAAGTTACAGCTCGCTGCCGCAGTCCCGTCGTGACCACGGCCAATAGAATCTCTAGGAATCGGTATTTAATTTAAACGGTAAACATTTCTTGGTATTGTAAAAAATATAAACATAGTTACAAGTTCATCAAATTAAGCTGATTCATTAGGCCGAGAGGCAAACATACCGGACGTTGGTTTGATGTTCATGAAGTAACAAATGGATATTCGATAAATGGGTATCATAAAACGCCATCACCTGTCTCCTATCCTTATAAGAGCGATTCTGTAATTAATAAAAAATAAAAACTGATGAGTGAGGGTCTTAAATGCATTTAATTCTTGATAAGGGTAACAAATTGGATAAAGATAGCACGACTCAAAGACAGCGAGATCGTAAGTGCATTGCTGTGATAACTCGGCTGAGATATGTTGGAAATATATGGATGTGACAATTTATACTATTTTAATTAAATATTATATTAAATAACGTTTTCTACAGCATCTTTCATAGGGAATACCTAAAGAAGTTATTAAGATCAACACCCGTTTCCGAGTGTTGGTTTCCATATGTGAACATCACGTCCGAGCCCTATAGTTCACCTCAACCATCTTGGCTTTTTTTTATGATAAGGCAAACAAGCAGACGGATTTCCTGATGTTAATAAATTCACGCTGCCTAGAGACACCAAAGGTGGTAATGGTGCGTTGCCAACCTGAACCTCATGGCGTTCATTAGCTTTGCGATGTCGTGTATGTGTATCTTTTACTTTTAATAGTTTTTATTAACCGCGCTAGATGTGATTTCAATCTAGACACAATTTATTACTATCAATTGTACTTTAATGTTTTTGTATTATATTGATTAGTGTAAAACTTAGCTTTCATATTAGAAAAAAAATAACGTATTAGAAAACATACATAAAACTTAAAATTTATGAAAGTTTAAAACTTTCAAACGGTTTTAAAGATGGCTAGTGTCTGAATATGACATGATTTCTTATTAACATTTTTAATTATCGTGTGTTAATATTGTGTGTTGCGATATAGTGCCCAGAAACGATAGTGACAAGGACGTTACAAAAAGAAGAATTAGACGGAGAGTCGGCAGTCTCATCTGTCAGAATATCCTCCTGTCAAAAGTTACAGCTTACTGTCGCAGTCCCGTCGTGACCACAGCCTATGCAACTAAGTGGAAATGTCGACAAATAAAATATAAAGAAATCATGAGTATAACGTTATAAATATGTAATTAAAAATGTTAATATTACGAGACGATTTAAGTTTAAAATCATACGATTTTTAATTTTTTAACTAGAATTTAATTTTTTTACCAGAATTTTCTTTAAAATTTTTCAAATTTTAGATAACGTTCCATGTAAGAAGGTGTAAAGGTGAACATTAACTGTACACATCTACTAAAACTAAGACGATCTGAGCTTTACTGCAGTCCCATCATTTCTATGGGTTTTGGAAGCAAGTTCTGAGAAACTGTTAAGTTTAATAAAATGATGTAGATTTCGCTCTTCGTCGATCTCTAATAGCATTACATTAAATATTGCAATTTAATATTATGGAATATCCACATAACTCCTTCCTTTGTCCCTTAAGGCTGCATCTTAACAGTTCGGTATCATTGATGTTTGTAATCTTGAGATGTCAAAGGTATTTAATTTGAATATCTTGTACTATCTTTACCATACTTTAGTTTCATCGATAAAATACTTATCTCTGAAATAAAGTGTATTGTGATAGAAACATGAAATAACTAAAATATAAATGTTATTTCTTCTTAAGAACATTGCCGAAAGAAAACCTAATTCAACCTGATTAGGAACTATGTTACATTTGACTTATGTTTATGTGTGAAAATTTAAATCATACAATTCTGTTTTTGATCCTTTTTCCTCTTATTTAGAAACAAATTATTGGATTGAGTGTTGATTTTATTTTTATGCGTAATAAATATTCAGTAAGGTCATTTCAGCTGATCGAAATATTTCGATTTCGAAATATATCGATTTTTTTTTGTCTTTAATAGTAACTGGATTGAGAGGGCATAATAAAATCACATTTCTATCATTATTCTGCATAAATCACATTTTGATGATTAAACTCAACTACATAATTAAAGATAACTTTTCCGAAATAGCGTATATTACAGTGAAAAGGTATGATAATTCATTATTTACTCGCCCAATTTACATTCATAAATAACACAGAATACATGTCTTTTTCAATCTTATTCACGAGAGATAAGGCTTAATATATTTCACATAATTTATTATACTTAGTTTATTCCATGTATGGATAGTTGTAATACATCAAGGCATTAAGGCGTGGATAACTGCCAAATACGCTTGCTAAAAAACATTTCACTTATTTTATTTTTATTACTTTATTTATGTGTTCTCTATTCGGTTATTTTTTTCTGTTATGTAATTGTACTGTTTGAAACACGTTTTCGTAATATTTTCTATTTAAAAATCTCGACGGTTCTAAATGTAAAAAAGATCTTTTGTCGCCTTGTTGTGGCAAACATAAGTTTAATGGGTCAATACAAACAAGAGCACTGGAGAAAGAGGCAAGAGCTCGCCTGGATAGGAAACCATTCTTACGTTATTTATAAAGCACGGTTAACATGAAGAAACAAAAAGAAGTAGATAAAATTAATGTTGAGAGGCCACAACAGAACAAGTCTCCCTGGTTTCCCTTTTCAAGTTAACATTTCTGCTGGGCGTCCCGAGAAGCACACGTTTTATTTAGATCTGATTTGTCATATCATTCGATGTAGCATTCAGCATGGATGAAATGACTTAAAGCCATCGTCCTCATAAGCGTCTGTCTGTTTGCTCATAAAACATATATTTTATAACGTGTTGTTAACAAAATAAATTTTATTCTGCCATCGCCGGCGTCTTAAGCGATATCACACAGTCACACCTAAGATCAATACGACCAATACTAATGTCCCTTTGTGAGCTTGAGAATGCTAGATCTGTATCAATATACTGACTATCTTGAGACCGTTCAATCAAATTTATTTTCATCTCAAGACTTTTCTTTGGGATTGGATTAATATATCTGGTTGGTATTTTAACTGTTATGACTACGGGAAAGAGGCTAAATATGCTTGTTATATTTTTTTCTAGATTAATCTCAGATAGTGAGGACAGGTTTTATGCTATAGTACCATAACGATGTTGAATGTTTTTTTGTATATATTTTTTTGTATATGTTGAATGTTTTTTAGCATCTAGGTCTGTAATAAAAGCTAGTAACTGTTTTATACATCTTAATATTATCAATGTCCATTATATGCTAATAATAGTACGACATTGGAAAACGAGATTATAGTTACCGACTTTTAAACTGAAGGTTAAAAATTAAGAGCGTTTGTATTTTCACGCCCATATTCCCAAATAATTAGGCAGAGAGGCAGTTGGTTTACTGGAAAATGTTTTATTAATTACGTTTAATTTGTAAGTACTCGTTGATTTTGGAATATTTTACGTTGGTACTGACTACATTACTATTTGAGCATCAAATATAATGTAATAGCTATTAATGTCATGCGATTCAAAGTTTGCTAGTTCGGCTAGTATGCGCAAAATGTATAATTTCCAAACGACTAGAGTGAATTGGCTAATTTTGGTTTTGAATTATAAAGTATTCAAGGTTTAAAAGAATTAAAAGTGAACATTTTTTTCACACAAACTAAATACCTATGCGAAATAAAGTTAGCCGGGCCGGTTAGTAAATAAACTTTTGTATTCTTTTTATTTTATTCCTTGATAATTTTTATGGCAAAAAACACAAGGTTGCGGTCTCTCTGGTGAGATGATTAAATGTGGCATACAGACACCATAGAATTAATAGGTGCGTTGTTTTTGCCTGTTTGTAATAATTGTAATGCGCAAGTTCAAACTCAAAATTTACTCAAAATTTTTACCTACCTAC
This sequence comes from Calephelis virginiensis, assembly GCA_002245475.1. Taxonomy (NCBI): domain Eukaryota; kingdom Metazoa; phylum Arthropoda; class Insecta; order Lepidoptera; family Riodinidae; genus Calephelis; species Calephelis virginiensis. The sequence goes on along the minus strand of NJDC01013907.1, from coordinate 39,950 downwards.
TGGAATACTGCGATACACAAACCAGTTATTTTTCCATTACACATTTTTGCCATTAATCATGTGTTATTGCATTTCACTAAAGATGTCACGTACAAACACGACGGATAGAAGTTTGTCAGTGCTTAAAATATATTTTATTTCACACCTCGTTAACGTTTCTTTAGCTTCACTATTCTATAATTCTACTTTAATAGGAACATTCATCCAAACTCTGGACGAACAGTTAAATATCGTATGATTCTTTTCTAAATTAAAACTTAAATACTTAGAAAATAGATTTGTTTAGAGACATTTAAATACGTAAGTATTCATAGTACATTTTCCATTACGAATCGAGTGACGTCGTAAACCTAAAAAATGTCCCTAACCAAATAAATTCATAAATTCTGCGATGTGACTGATCTCTACAATTCTACATTTAGCCGCAAACTTGTGATTAGTTGAGTTAAGAACCAAATTGTGCAAAGCATATCTAATGATCTGACTTTTTAGTGTTCTGACTTCACTTCGAGGTGGCTATTCCTTGCATACACACTTATTTCTACTTCAGCGATTCCGACTTCTTTCCATCTCTGCTGACAGCATTACCACGATATACTATTGTTTTCAGCACCATGCTATCTTTACTTTTACATCTGTTACATGCCTGAACTGTGTGCTCCTTCAAATACCATTACTTCGGGTTTCAGTAAAGTAAACCTCTTTCTTTACAATCGTCTACAAAAAATGTAAGATGAATAAATAACAATTTGTTTCTATGAAAATTTGTATTTTAAGGAATTGTGAATACAAAAATATTGACTGGTAGTAAATTTTTGACACTCTATGACTAACAATTTATGAAATTCATCTTCAATTCAAAGTTTGAATCACGAGAAAGCAGAATATAGAATTGCGCTCGATTATCCACAACTCATCAATTAGGAAAGAGCGTATTCTACAACAATATACTCTAAGCTAACATTCTTTGAACTGCTTATTCGGTTTGCCACTACGTTTATAGTCAAATGTCATGGAAAACGACCGTTAAAACGGTTAGCCTTATAAATTTTAGTAAAAGCCAGTCAAAAATGATTTGCATATCGTTGTAGTTGTCGCTTTTAACACGGAAGTTGCGTGCTCAGGAGCATTCATCGGTACCTTATTAAAACATAATTGTCTCTAGTTGCTTTATTTAATTTAGTCTAAGCAAGTTTATATTTACTTACTTTATTTTATCACGATTGTGGCTTATTATTTTAATTAATATTAACTTTTGGCCTAATTATTCTTATTTATTAACATTGTGGCATTACGTGTTTGAAAGAACCTACAAGGTCACAATTTTATCACCCCAAAGTGTATAATTTTACAGCTTAATTATATTATGACAATACCCTACGTCCACAGTTTTGCCCTCATCACATTCTTATGTAAATTATGAAAAGATATGAGACATACACGCGTCCTGGAAAAGGCAATTCTACTCTTACCTTTCTTTTTTAGTCCGTATATTTCTAATAAGAAAAGTATTAACGTCACTCAGACATGCAAAGACACACGCAAAACTCAACACAGACGAGACTCCTGACACTTTTGTATAATAACGATACGTCCTCTATTTATGTCTTTTCTGTATCTTGCGCCCTTCTACGTCTCATAAAATGATACGTGGTTTAATGAACTCAACATCAGAGTTCATTTACAAATAAAAAGTTAACGAAATGACGCTTCAAACGTTAAATAGGTACGCAGTAAATGAAGTCGATGTTCACAGCACCCTGTAGAGCCTTAATGAGTGTTACCTGTCCATATTACGCTTGCAAATATGATTTTTTGAGTAATTAGAACGTTTGCGTCTGATTTACAAAGCGGCCCTTTTGAGGGACTCGGGAGTTTATTTTTTATGAATTTTTATACGATGGTTAACTTTGATGTTTGTAAATGAAATTATGGAGTTTATTTTTACAGTTATTTAAATTATGTAGGAAGTATATGTAAAGTTAACTTTGCTTTGGATTAAGAAAGTAGTCAAAAAAGCATTTTGCTTTTGTCTGTTTTATTTTTAATTGAAATTTTAATTGCACCTAGAACTTTCTTGAATAAAGAAAGACAGTATAAAGATATTAATACGTACTATTAGTAACCGACGACTTCACAAGCTTGATGAATATATTTTGTTACTTCATCCACGTTATATTTTTCTGTGAATTTGTTGCGACGAAGAACTGATTAGCTCACGAATTTCATTGTGAAAGTATTTTAATAATGAGGGTGGATAATTTTTATAAGGATTAACATTATTAAATTCAATTTTTATTTTTATGTGGGTATACTAAATTTGTTGAGGAATATAATAATATCCATTAGATAGTTTCAAAGCTATTAAATGTATGTTGTCCTTGTGGCTTCCGCCTTTCCGTTACCAAACGAAATCATGTGTTATTGCATTTTCTGGTATATCTGGAACTTGTGACACGTCTGTATAATACTAAAATCTACCACCGGATCGGAACGCGGCCACACACTGAGAAGATCCGGCAAGAATTATATTTATAAGAAATCGCCATGAGGAGCAATTAATCCCAAGCGCTCTTATCTAAGTAATCGTTAAGCTTACGCAAGAGGTACCTAATCTCAAAGCTTTAATTATACACAGCACCCCCTTAAATTTTGCTGTATTTTAGAAACTATCATAAAATTGGTTCGCTCATTAGCCTTAATGAATTAAAAATTTTATAACAAAAAAAAACAAAGATTTGTGAAAGGACAGATAGGTTTGGTTTAAGCGATGATTATGGATTTTGATTTTAAATAATAAAACAAAACTTTGCAGTGATAGCATTAGGGCAGATATGGCAAGAGATACCCCATCTGAGCTTAGTTCCAAAGATATCATCAACAATGAAAATAGAAACACATTGCATTAATTAGTGAATTCGGGTTTTCAAGAGAGAGTAGAAGATGCCATGGAGTTTTAGTAGAATCCAAGTCCTATCGAAACACCAACAGAGAGGATACCCGTAAAGGGTTTCCCGTATAAGGTTTTACAGGTAATTTTAATGTTGTGATTCTTTCACAATAATTGAGCAATTTCTCCCACACCACCACTTTAATAACGCAAACTCTGTAATAAAGTGGTTATTCCTATCGTTTATCGTACTATACCAAACTAGAAAATAACATACTGTTACTGTCTTTCAACAATGTAATGGCTTATGCAGTTTAAATTACTAGTCGCAAAATAGCAACACCTATTTGTGTTCAACCACCCACACAATTGATTCGAAACGCAACCCACACGAAACATAAATCATAAATCAACATACAATCACTAACGAACGTAGTTCAAATATACGAATCAAGTTATTGTAATAAAAATGTGCATGTCACATGAAAAGTGTGAAGATAGGAATTGTATACAGCTTCTAGGTTTTTCTGAGGGTGGTATTCTACTTTGAAATTATATATGTTTAGTGGAGTTTGATAAAATAACTTTATTAAATTTATCCAATTCATTAGTAACGCCGAAATTTAATCCAAGATTTTTGCAGCATTAAGAACTTCTTATAAAATTAAAGATTTCGACGTCCATATCAAAACTAAAAGGACAAAGACATTGAACGACTGGAATGGGCATACGTTAAAAATATGATAATGATAAACATTGATTTTAGACAAAGATATTTAACGTATGGAAAATCAGCACGGGTCAAATAGAAGATAAAACAAATTCTTACCAAAATAATTTGAACTCTAATTTTCTTTGCAATTCCCAACCAAAAATCGGAAATCTATTCTTTAAAGAACACTGGCTTTTAGCGACCGGATATTACAATATTAAAACAATCAGGACTATAAAGACTATAAAGTAACTCAAACCGTTTCTTGTGAATATTTTTACAATGACATAGATATAGGTAATTGTTCAGGCCATGGCGTACTTAGGTAAAAAATGTATTACATTTTCTTGACCTATTTAAGAATAATATTAATTTCAAGACATTATTAATTTGAAAGGAATATCTACAAGTAATAAATACAAACTATGTCTAATAATGCACTCGTATAATGAACTTTTTTTACTTATTTCCCAAATTAACTCCGAATTTTAACGACAATTTGGAAATCATATTGAAATCCTAGTTTTCATAGATTTTATTTTTTATTTTTTTTTATTTTTTGTAGCATTTAAATGCATTAATATTTTTGTATTCATATAAAGTCTGTTTTTCCTTAGGAGTCCAATTTGGTAAACAAACACCACTTGACAGAAAAACATCAAAGTTTCACATTAATCTCACGCACTGGAGTAAATGATATTAGTTCTACATATTCAAAACTTAGTTACGGGATGTTTAACACTGAAATCTGTTTCGAATTCATCAATTTAACAAATAAAATTTGCAAATTAATATTAGAAATTGAAATCAATTTGCACAGATAAGTAACACAATATGAACTTGACACATAGAACTTTAGATTGTCTATGAAATTTATAGACATTGGCAATAATGAATGCATTTGAATGATAAATTGAATGATTCTTTTGCAACGATCAACAGTTTTGAAATTAAAATAAATAGCTATTAATTCTTTTATAAACAGTTTAGATCTTAAAATGTTGTTTTGTGGATGGCATTTTTTTGCAAAATTAAGGCTTCCAATCGGTTTTGAGTAATCGACTTTAAGAAATAATTAAAAATCAGTCAATCAAAAGCAAAGTTAGATTGTGACATTCTATCAATGCAACGAGATAAATTCAAGTGTCAAGTAAAATTATCGAAACATACATGTGTTTTTCCTTTGGGTTCCATGAAGTAAAAAACTACCATTCGTCGCAATTTTTCAAATCAGCCATATGCTTTGCGTAGAATAGTTATAATTATGAACCTTAGTTGTAGATGATAGTTTTAGCAATAAAGTAGTTTCGAATTTGTTATGATGTTACATATAATTTATGAATACTTTTATAGAGAACGAAATTAATTTGCACAGATAAAAGTAAACTATGACATTGAAAATGCAGATTTATTGACATAATTGATAAAATGAGAGTTTATAAAGAAAATATTTATAATTTTGCAATCTATTTGATATTAACTGTTGATTAACAGAATATAATAAGAAACTTTTATAATAAGAAGTCTTTTAAGAAACAAAAAAGTATATTATAGACTTCGAGTAATCGATTTTAAGGAATAGTCAGGTGTTTTAGATCGTCGGTTGTAATTTTTTTGGTAGCTTTGTCTGTATATTATGAGTGTTAAAGTGTTAGGATTTTTAACCTCATTTGGTTTTGCTACTGACTTGTGTGATTTGGATCTTGTTGTACTCTAGATTAACAATAATTTGGCTTCTCTTTAAGTTAAGCAACGACCAAGTTAGTATGTTTTTTTTTTTGTAATGGAATAGTTTTAATAACTAAAAGAACTTCTTTATTTATATTTATTAAATGGTGCCTTAATTATTCATTGGAAATGAGTTTCAAAATAAAAAAAACGGAGCAAGGTGTTTCAGAAAAACAAATGTAAACCTGTATAGTCTGTTTTTTTTAAAGTCCGATTATGTAAACAAAAAGCACAACATAGAAAAACATTGAAGTTTCAGACCAATCATCTGCATTGAATTCAACATGAATGGTTCTAAGTATTATTTCGTTCTAAGCAGAACGTTTAACAATAAAATCTGTTTCGATTTTTCCATTTTAACACATTAAATTTAAATAAGGTTCAGTCAGTTTTTAACTTGTCTATAAACAATACTTAGAAACTATTTGGTTCGCAAAAGTGAACAATGACGTTTACGAGTTCAGGTCCTATTGTAGTTTGCTAAAACAAAAACAATAAAACGCAGATATAGTGTCTTATTATTCATTATAATTAAAGTAGTGCCGCCTTTCTCGATCTTTCGGTCAGTTTTTTTTAAGTTTCTGTACAAAATGTGATGCTATTGTAGTATTAAGCACGAAAAAACTTTTCGGAATATTTTTGTAATATGTGTCATTTACTTATCTAGGAAAATTACAACTACAACAACGAGCGCCAACCGGGCACACATCCAATCCCAGGCACCACCATTTCCATTAGAAAATTCAAAACACACACTTCCCACTTTTTCCCTTTTGCCCGACTCGGGATCGAACCCGGAACCTCAAGAAGCTAAGTCCTACTCCAAACCGCGAGGCGATCAGATTTTAAACGTGTTTTTAAAACCAGTTTTTTTTTAAAAAAAAAAGAAAATATGTCACCACTTTCATTATTTTCTTACCAAATGATATACACTATCCATTATGTTTTGGCAAGAAAGAAAGATAAATAAACACACTTTCCCTTATATAATATTACTACTATGAATATTGATATATTATTATTACTACTACTACTATTTACTAAATTACTATACTAGTATTGATCAATAAACATCATTCATTCACGGTAGTATGTCATTCTTGTTCATTCGCTCTTTTGATAATTTCCAACCATATTCATTGTCTACGGCTTCCTAATGTCACTTTTCCATCATTGTTGTTTACCAAATTGGACTCCTAAGAAAAAACAGACCTTATGTATTTTACTCTTTTATTTGTCATTTATATATGTATCACAAACAGTACATATATGTATGATAAAAACAATAGTATAAATCTATAATTTTTTTTGGTTTAATAATTACTAAGCGATACCCCATTTTCACGTTTCATAACTTAGATCCTAGTAATTAAAAAAAAACTGAACTAAACTGGACTACGCTTCCAATTCAGGGAAGAACATCTACTTAAATAAAATTTAGATTGTTGTATTTTATAATTTTTTACATATAAACAGAAGTTATATTTAAAATTGCATTTTATTACAATATATTATGTACAATATATTATGGATGCAAGGGATGTCCGATGGAACATTGTGCGAGGCTCAAGGCGGTTTCAGGTCTGAAAGAGGATGTACGGATCAAGTGTTTTCGCTCCGCAACATTGTAGAGAAGCATCTGGCTGTTGGTCAGAAGGTTTTCTGCGGTTTTGTGGATCTCGAAAAAGCGTTTGATAGGGTTGTACGTATGGAACTTTCGGACATTTTGCCAGATTATGGGATAGTCGGGTCCCTGCTGCGTGCGGTGCAGTCAATGTATTTAGGCTGTAAAAAATGCGTGCGGGTGGATGGCAACATTTCGCCTTGGTTTGATGTTAATATTGGCGTCAAGCAGGGTTTTGTGTTGTCAGCGCGCTTGTTTATCTTATATTTGGAAAAATGTCTTCAAAGGTTAAGATTATTGAATGAGGGAATACGTATGGGTGACCAAGTGGTGAACTGCCTGCTTTATGCAGATGATCCTATACTTTTGGGCTCTACACCATCTGAGCTGCAAACACTGGTCACAGTTATGGAAAGAGATTGTAAAGAAAGGGGCTTACATTTGAATGCGATGAAAACCAAAATAATGGTGTTTGAAAAAGACTTAGCCAGAACGGATGTAAGAGTTTTGGTTGATGATGTAGTGCTGGAACAAGTGAATGAAATTGTATATCTTGGTTGTGCTTTTAGCAGGGATGGAAGGTACACTGCGGATGTAGAGAGGAGAGTGAGTGCAGGGAATAGTGTGAATGGAGCGTTGGGTAAGCTATTCCAAAGCGAGGTTTTGAGTCAAAAAGCTAGACTCACTTTGCATAATTCTGTGCTTATTCCAACGTTGTTGTATGGAAGCGAGAGTTGGGTATATCAGAAAGAGCATGAAAGTAGGATAAATGCGGTCGAAATGAGAGCACTACAGAAAATCTGTGGTGTAACGCTCGCTGACCGCATTCGTAACAGTGAGATCCGCGAAAGAGTGGGATTGAAAGAAAGTGTTGGTGTTAAAATGCGAAAGGGCATGCTCCGCTGGTTCGGTCATGTGGAAAGAATGACAGATGAAAGATTGACAAAGCAGATATACAATGCGAATATGGATGGATGTAGGTACCCGGGGAGACCAAGGCTGACATTTCACGATCAGATCAATCGGATATTATTCGAGGGTGGTGTCAAGAGTCTCCGAAACCGGCGTGCTTGTATGAAAAGGGTTATGAATGTGAAGCAAGCAAGACAGGTTTGTCAGGATCGTGAGGTCTGGCACTCGATACTCTCTGCCTACCCGGTAATGGATTTGGCGTGAAGATATGTATGTATGTATATTATGTACTTGAAATGATGGTATCAAAAATTCAGCACCAAATTCAAGTTTATTATGCACCCTTCAATTTCTTATTTCCACGTTTTTAAATCAGAACAATTAAACTGCGGATGAGTCTAAGGTTACAAACGTAGGGTGAATTTTGAAACGTTTTGAAAAGTGTAAAAATACATTATGAGCCTCCATTAAAAAGCAGCTTTAAAGCTTTAGGATAAAATATACTTTTCAATACACATGTTGCGTTTGATGACGACATGTTTTGTAGATGTTTTTATTAACTGTTACAGAAACTTCAGCTTTATATGTTTAATTTAAGGGTTATTTTTTGAAAGCGTCGCTTCATGAGCAGATAATGGTTATTTCAGCTTGCATTTGGTAGATGGAGTGTATCGATAATTCGATGTTTAATGAAGCAACTCTGTTGTATCGTCTAGAGCGGAAGATGGTAGAAAAATGCTAGCAATAAATGCAAATTTTCACTGCTATTTCATATTCATATTTTTATATTACGGCAAACACTGACGGATTCTATAACAGTATAAGAATGCGAAAACGCAATCGAATCTTCTGATGGGAAAAGACAATTAAAGCCTTTAGATACTAAAGTTTATTATCTGGTAGGTCGCTGTCTTATGATCGGATCTGAAACCTGTAGGCTAGGTAGGTACCCACTATTTTAATAATATAAAAACAATGTTTCATTTTTACCACTTCAAAATTAATCTTATTATTTCATACATAATTGAGTGAGAACAACATTATTTATTTAAACAAAAATTAATTAGTAAATGTGTTGCTAAGTGCAGTATGTGAGAGTGAGAACGGCTTGAATAATTTAGATGTTTTTTAAATATTTTCTTCAATATGTGTGTTCAAGAAACGGAAAACTGAAAAATTTCATTATTTCCTAATAATACAGTGATATTTCGCACACAAACTCTCAGTTATCAATATCAGGTGATACAAAGTTAGTCTGGTCGACTATTTTTAACTAAAAATTCGAACATCATGCTGACTTTCTTAGTTTCATGTTGGGCACGAGTTTTTTAATTGTAATGGAGATTACATTTTATCTGATGTAGTCTAGTGTGAGCATTTGTAACAACATATTTATTTCGTGCTTTTGACAGCTGTGGGCGGCGCGATATACACGATAACACTAAGCCTTTAATGCGAACTAGAATGCATTGCCTGATTGGTTTTGGTACCATAGCTTGGTACATTGACTTTGATTTCGGCCAATATATTCTGGTAGTGGAGCATGAAGTTATGGCCTTTTGTGTGATATGTCCATTGACCCCCCTGATTTAGTGATTAGACTATACAAATGGGCCTTAGCTTTAAACGACTTTAAATAAAGATTTTTAAGTGGTAATTTCATAGTTTTAGCTCAAAGTGACATTGATAAAATATTGATCCGAGTTTGAGTGAAGTCCAGTTCCTGTATAAAGATAATTAATTACGTACACAACAAATATGAACATACATTATTTATTTCGAAAGTGTTTATGGTATTAAAATAGCGCTTTAGAGGTACTTTTAATAGGTCCCTAGTCAAAGCACATAGTAAAGCAATTCAGTATTTTTTCGCAAACATTAACATCTAAAAAACGAAAGGGTATGAAGAAGTTTTGACAAATGTGAAATGTGGATGTTTGAAGATTTGTTTTGCTAATTATAATGGATTACGATTAAATTGAATACAGTGCAAGGTAGATAATTTAAACTTTTCAATTTTTAATTTAGTACATTCTTATGCAAGGGTGTGGCTAAAATATATGGACTTAAAAATCTCCAATTTCAATATGATTTCGTCTAAGTATACAATAAAAAAAAGTTTGTTTTCATCTTACCTGAGATTCTGTCATCATTTTCCAGCGTTGTGGCAACAAAACCACATTGAAAGTCTTTCAAACAAAAAAAATTAAAACTAAGATTCTGTCATCGGTTCCGGGTTGGTACCAATGAAACAATATTGAAAGTCTAAACTAAACAAAATCAATTTTGGAAATCATTACACAAAATATGAAGAAGCGACCGACTAACATAGACACATACCTATAAATTCTTTAATAATGATTTAACTTTAGAAATGTATACAAGGAGTTTTGGCGCCATTGTGAATGAAGATGATTGTAATTTTTTCAAATTTATTGAAGTCGTGTTTATATTGAGTGAAAATAGTTAATTTAGGTGGGAATTAGATTAATTTTGTTCAGTGAAAGTGCACAAATGAAATAATCATGAAGAAATTAGTGTTTCGTCTATTTGCTCGCTGCCGTCAAATCTCACTAGATGAGATTGAGTAACGAAGCCTTCGCTTTACTCAAGACCCTGACTTGACATGACTTTCCACAAAGTGGCTAATGAGTGATTGTGAATATATAAGAATTAACTAACTTGACATTGGCTAAATCAGTCTTAAAAAACGATCGAAAGCCATATCCATAGAAGAAGAAGAAGAATGTATACAACTCGTATTTATAGGTTCCATACTAAACGAATTAATTCACCGTATTGTTATTTTTATTACACAATCATGCACTCGTTGCTTTCCTATACATTCTACAGATGCTCAGGAACTCGTCATTAGAAAAACTGCATTTCACGCATTTAATATCATCGTCGCTGCACAACCCATACACCAAAACCTATTAACGTCAAAACGCGCGTTTGAGTAATCCATCAAACGCCACCCTAAATGAAAAACGTTTTACGTTTACGCAACGAAATGTTTACTTTTAAATGGAGTTTCATAAAAATTATTGCGTAAAACTGTAAATTAACCTTGTTCATTTTTTTTATTACACTGGAAGGCAAACAAGCAGACAGAACTCCTGATGGCAAGAAATTCACGCCGCCTAGAGACACTAAAGGTGGTAATGGTGCGTTGTTGACCTAAGGCCGAGACCTCCCTTTCTACCTAGAGCAAAAGTAAGTTTACCGGCTACCTTACCCTCCAAACCGGAACACATCAACGGCAGGCACTGACGCTATGGCGGCTGGAATAGGTAATTTGGCGATCGAGGAGTTGAGGTTCTCAAATCTTGGGTTTGGTTTAAAATAAATAAAATTTGTCTATATTTCTATGTATTGGGAATATTGGTATTGTCGACTAAAATCAACATCACAAGCACATTTTAATCTGCTTACTTTGGCATTAGATCAATTTGTGTTATTTACCCTATTACGCAAATTCATAAATTTAAATACATAATTTCTTACATGTGATCAAATAGCGAACTAGCACACTGTTCTCCTGGTGGTAAGAGATAACCACAGCCTATAGTAACCATAGGTGTCGATGGTGATAGAAGTGTTATAGCCGAATCGTTAGGCTAATTTGTGCAAGTCTACCAATAACCCTACCCTCAGGACCAAAACACGACACTGTCTTTATGGAAGTAAGAATAGGCTAGGCTGTGTATCCCTACTCGTACGTAATACGTATAAAGAAGAATACGTAGAGAGAGTGGCCCCTTAATACTTACATGCGAATTTTAAAAATACCCTAGTTCGACGAAACAATTCATTTGATGCAAAGCGATTTTGAGGTAAAATGTAAAAAAAACTAAAATCAACCTATTCGATCTTGCTGAAGTTTTAAATTATATATTTATTTCGAATGAGAACAAGTAAATATTACAACATAATAAAAAAAACAGAAATAAAAAAAAGGTTTAATTAGCTACACCTGGCGAGTAAGAAAGAGATGGGTGTTACGAAATTAAACGACAATTATCTAGATATTTCGTTTTGACAAAATTCAGATATCAGTAAAGAATTTTGAGTGAGTTTGAGGAATCTCAATCTCCATGAGTCAAACGTTAATACTGAAGTCAATGCGTACTCAAAACGAGCATCTTTCACTCAGACTTCGGCTCATTGTCATTTGGCTTCGGATCTTTTACATTCAAAGTAAGATACTATCATCATTCTTAATAATTTATTACTTTTTTTTAGTATAAATCAAAATAGTTGAATGCACTTCATTATATGAAACAATGAACGCTGAGATGCCTCAATCAAGTCTTATTACAATTGTCATCCACAATATCAAGTGCAATCTGCAATAATTCTTTCACCCATTAAACGTCCGAGTCCAGACAGAAAATTCCTTTTGCATCGCACAATTCGTCAAGCGACAAACTATTCGCGTTCGCCAGACTCAAATACTAACCTGTATTGTGTATAGTTAATAGAAAAATACTTTTCTTAAGTGTTCTTTACACCGTTATGCAGGCGTCACTTAGTTCCATCAATCATGAATTACGTTTGAATGTTTGATAACCAATGTAATGATTTAATTTATATATCGCCTCTGTGGTCTAACTAACTAAATAACTATAAATAAACGATGTCATGAAGGTTCTTGAAAATAGACATTATTGAGAGTAACAAAAACTTACTAGTCTGATCGTGATCAAGTTTATATGTCAGAATCATGACCTACTTTCGCAATGATCGAATTCTGTTCATTATTAGCCAAGCAATCACGTAACGCCCATAAAAATCAGTCGAATTGATAACCTGCTCCTTTATGAAGTCGGTTAAACAAGAACTACTTTTCAATCACAGTTTCACTTTTTACTTACTTACTTACTTATCGCCTCTGTGGTCTAGCGGTCCGGGTGTTGGACTTGACTGCATGAGATCCCGGGTTATAATCCCGGGTCGGCCAAAGAAAATTGGTTTTTTCCAATTTTCTAATTAAAAAAAAATGTTGGTCGGGACTGGAAATGTGCCCGGTTGGCGATAGGCTTGCCACCTATCACATTGTGGGACTTAGTACCTTCGGCTAGTCGTGGGTGCCTTGGTTGTACCTCTGCCTACCTCTTCGGGGATATGGGCGTGAAGATACTACTACTACCACTACTTTTTAAGAAGTTGATACAAAAGACGATTTTTGAAATATTTTAACCAACTCCAAAAAAAGACGTGTTACATAAAATTTGTCCACCCGTGCGAAACTGAGACGGGCTGGTTAAACTAATAAGTAATATACCTTCCTAATAATATTAGTAATATTCCTTAAAGGTCGGCAACGCATCTGTGATACTCCTGGTGTTACAGATGTCCGTGGACGGAGGTGATCACTTTCCATCAGGTGATCCACTTGCTCGTTTGCCTCCTAATCTATAAAAAAAAATTACCTTCCACTTATATCATACTATCTATTAAAAAAACGCATCAAAATCTGTGGTATTTTTAAAGATCTAAGATACATTTAGACATACAGCGAAAAACGGTTTTCTTATATATGTACTACATATTATGTATTATATATATTTCTTATATACTACATATACAATGCGAATGTGGATGGATGTAGGTACCCGGGGAGACCAAGGCTGACATTTCACGATCAGATCAATCGGATATTATCCGAGGGTGGTGTCAAGAGTCTCCGAAACCGGCGTGTTTGTATGAAAAGGGTTATGAATGTGAAGGAAGCAAGACAGGTTTGTAAGGATCGTGAGGTCTGGCACTCGATACTCTCTGCCTAACCCGTAAGGGACTTGGCGTGAAGATATGTATGTATGTATGTATGTATGTATGTATGTATGTATGTATGTATGTATGTTATGTAGTGATGATGTATAAATTTTTGACAGATCATCAGTTATCTTTCGAAAATAAAAAAATCATGCAATAATTAGAGTCAGTTTTTTGTAGTTTTACTGCGCTAAAGTTATTTGTACTTCATTTGCATTCTTGTGTTTTGTTTCTGCAAAAAAAGGTCTAAATGTGGTGCAAAACATAGTCTAATAATACGCTTCGTATTTTAGTATTTGACAAATTTGTTGCTTGACAATTTATACAATGCAAGAGGAATTCTCTGTTTAGACTCGGACATTTAATGGGTGCAAATTATTGCAAATTGCAGCTCGGTATTGTGGATGACAATTTTAATAAGAGTTGATTGAGACAACTCAGTGTTTAATGTTCAATAAGCAGTGTTAATTTGTTTTGATTTATAAGCAAGAGGGCAAGAGGACTTGCAAATTAAACTAAGCATCCAGATCTCATAAATACGTGCCTATAAATTGAATGTATCTTAACGCCAGAAGAACCGTGTGTTTGTTCACTATATTATCTTATTAAAAAAAAAAACAAATGATGATCCCGGGATCCTTTTAAGAATATAAACAAGTATTTTTCATGGGACCACATCGCCTCTGTGGTGTACTGTCTTGTCTTCAGGGCTGGATCTCTTCGTCGGGAAACAAAAGAATTAGTAAATGTATATTTTTAATTTTCAAATAAAAGTAGCGTTTTCCGGGATTTTATATGTGCCCGGGTGGCGCTAGGCTTGCTACCTATCACATTATGGGACTTATGCCCGTTTTCACCAACAAATCTTAAAATTTAAGGGTCCCCTAAATGCGTTTAAGAGTCACCTAGCGAGAATTTCATTTTACCAACGTCTAAGTGACACTTATGTTCTTAGGTGTTCCCTAAAACTTACGAGCCCGATTGCTCATTGCCTATCCGTCCCCTAACTTAAGTTATTGTCAAAAGTTTACGTTAATTGTTCCACAATGAACAGCGGATTTAAACCGATTATTTGATAATTTA